>JAKUCM010008448.1:0-20766 GCA_023374145.1 Lepidium sativum
TACCCAAAACTGAATTATGAAGTGGGACCCTTAACAATAGGCAAATCTTGATGACCGTCGAAAAAGATATATGCTCTTGCACTTGATATATTAATGGGTGCGATCATACCAACATGAAGGCACTCGATCCTAACATAACTCAGCAGTTAATTTGTGGTTAGGCGAGAGTAGTACTAGGATGGATGACATTATGTGAAGTCCTCATATTACAACCCTTTTTTCTTTTTTTTTTTCTTTTTTTTTTGCATCAAAAAACCCAACGCATACGTAACATCGTAACACTTAGACCTTAGGGAAATACTTGTCCATCAAGTATGGTTGAGAAAGCCTCGAGAGAGAACCGGGAGGATGAAATATAATGTAGTACTATTGACTTCTTTTTTGACCTCAAGTTTTTAGTTTTGGCGCCTTATTCAGTTCTTTTTGTGATCTTCTCCAAATTTTGGGAACATAAAACTGTTTTTACTTGTGCTTTTCAATGTATTCGGGTTATACGTTCTTCGACCCACTACCAACCGAACCATGGAGTGCGATCCCTAACAAAGGCAATTATTGATGACCGTCAACAATGATATTGGCCTTTCACCTAATGTACTAACGGGTACGATCATACAAACACGAATGCATCAGATCCCATATAAACGCTCTAGTGAGGCATGTTTGGGTGAGGGTAGTACTAGTTTGGGTGACCCCTAGAATTCCTCGTGTTGAATTTTTTTTGGCATGAGAAAACACAGCGCATTTGTAGGGTTGTAGCTCTTAGCCTAAATAATACGATATGTCGATCAAATCAAATTTGAAAAGCCCTATGCGAGAACCACGACGTTGTAATTGTAAAAAGTATCAATGACTAGTTTTTTACCTCATATTTTGAGTTCTGACGCATCTTTTGACAATTTTGTGATTCCCACCAACATTTTGAACCATTAAAACTGTTCATATTTGTGGTTTCAATGTATTTGTCAATCTACTCAAAACTGAACCATGAAGTTTGACCTTTAACAATAGGCAAATCTTGATGACCGTCGAAAAAGATATATGCTCTTGCACTTTGATATATTAATGGGTGCGATCATTCCAACATGAAGGCACTGGATCCTAACATAACTCAGCAGTTAATTGTGGTTAGGCGAGAGTAGTACTAGGATGGATGACATTTTGTGAAGTCCTCATATTACACCTTTTTTCTTTTTTTTCTTTTTTTTTTGCATCAAAAAACACAACGCATACGTAACATCGTAACTCTTAGACCTTAGGGAATTACTTATCCATCAAGTCTGGTTTAGAAAGCCTCGAGAGAGAAACCAGGATGATGAAATGTAATGTAGTACCATTGGCTTGTTTTTGACCTCAAATTTTTAGTTTTGGTGTCTTATGTGGTTCTTTTTGTGATCTTCTTCGAATTTTGGGAACGTAAAACTGTTTTTACTTGTGGTTTCAATGTATTCGGATATATGTTCTTCAACCCACTGCCAACCCAACCGTGGAGTGGGATCCTTAACAAAAAAGGCAACTCTTGATGACCGTCATCAACAATATTGGTCCTTACACATAAAGTACTAACGGGAACGATCATATAAACACGAATGCATGGGATCCCATCTAAACGCTCTAGTGAGGCATGTTTGAGTGAGGGTAGTACTAGGTTGGGAGTCCCCTTAGAACTCCTCGTGTTGAAATTTTTTCGGCATAAGAAAAACTCAGTGCATTTGTACCGTCGTAGCTCTTAGCCTGCATAATACGACATGTCGATTAAATCTAATTTGGATAAATCTAATTTGGAAAGCTCTATGCGAGAACCACGACGTGGCAATTGTGAAAAGTATCAATGACTAGTTTTTTACCTCAGATTTTGAGTTCCAAAGCATCTTTTGACTATTTTGTGATTCCCACCAAAATTTTTAACCATTAAACTGTTCATATTTGTGGTTTCAATGTATTTTTCAATCTACCCAAAACTGAACAATGAAGTGGGACCCTTAACAATAGGCAAATCTTGATGACCGTCGAAAAAGATATATGCTCTTGCACTTGATATATTAATCGGTGCGATCATACCAACATGAAGGCACTGGATCCTAACATAACTCAGCAGTTAATTGTGGTTAGGCGAGAGTAGTACTAGGATGGATGACATTTTGTGAAGTCCTCAGATTACACCTTTTTTCTTTTTTTTACTTCTTTTTTTTTGCATGAAAAAACCCAACTCATACGTAACATGGTAACTCTTAGACCTTAGGGAATTACTTGTCCATCAAGTCTGGTTTAGAAAGCCTCGAGAGAGAACCAGGATGACCTCAAATTTAGTACCATTGGCTTGTTTTTGACCTCAAATTTTTAGTTTTGGTGTCATATGTGGTTCTTTTTGTGATCTTCTTCGAATTTTGGGAACATAAAACTGTTTTTACTTGTGGTTTCAATATATTCGGATATATGTTCTTCGACCCACTGCCCACCCAACCGTGGAGTGGGATCCTTAACAAAAGGCAACTCTTGATGACCGTCATCAACAATATTGGTCCTTACACATAAAGTACTAACAGGAACGATCATATAAACACGAATGCATGGGGTCCCATCTGAACGCTCTAGTGAGGCATGTTTGGGTGAGGGTAGTACTAGGTTGGGTGTCCCCTTAGAACTCCTCGTGTTGAAATTTTTTCGGCATAAGAAAACACAGTGCATTTGTACCGTCGTAGCTCTTAGTCTGCATAATACGACATGTCGATCAAATCCAATTTGGAAAGTCCTATGCGAGAACCACGACGTGGCAATTGTGAAAAGTATCAATGACTAGTTTTTTACCTCGGATTTTGAGTTCCGAAGCATCTTTTGACTATTTTGTGATTCCCACCAAAATTTTGAACCATTAAACTGTTCATATTTGTGGTTTCAATGTATTTTTCAATATACCCAAAACTGAATTATGAAGTGGGACCCTTAACAATAGGCAAATCTTGATGACCGTCGAAAAAAATATATGCTCTTGCACTTGATATATTAATGGGTGCGATCATACCAACATGAAGGCACTCGATCCTAACATAACTCAGCAGTTAATTTGTGGTTAGGCGAGAGTAGTACTAGGATGGATGACATTATGTGAAGTCCTCATATTACACTTTTTTTCTTTTTTTTTTCTTTTTTTTTGCATCAAAAAACCCAACGCATACGTAACATCGTAACACTTAGACCTTAGGGAAATACTTGTCCATCAAGTCTGGTTTAGAAAGCCTCGAGAGAGAACCGGGAGGATGAAATATAATGTAGTACTATTGACTTCTTTTTGACCTCAAGTTTTTAGTTTTGGCGCCTTATTCAGTTCTTTTTGTGATCTTCTCCAAATTTTGGGAACATAAAACTGTTTTTACTTGTGCTTTCAATGTATTCGGTTATACGTTCTTCGACCCACTACCAACCGAACCATGGAGTGCGATCCCTAACAAAGGCAATTATTGATGACCGTCAACAATGATATTGGCCTTGCACCAAATGTACTAACGGGTACGATCATACAAACACGAATGCATCAGATCCCATATAAACGCTCTAGTGAGGCATGTTTGGGTGAGGGTAGTACTAGTTTGGGTGACCCCTAGAATTCCTCGTGTTGAATTTTTTTTGGCATGAGAAAACACAGCGCATTTGTAGGGTTGTAGCTCTTAGCCTAAATAATACGATATGTCGATCAAATCAAATTTGAAAAGCCCTATGCGAGAACCACGACGTTGTAATTGTAAAAAGTATCAATGACTAGTTTTTTACCTCATATTTTGAGTTCTGACGCATCTTTTGACAATTTTGTGATTCCCACCAACATTTTGAACCATTAAACTGTTCATATTTGTGGTTTCAATGTATTTGTTAATCTACCTAAAACTGAACCATGAAGTTCGACCTTTAACAATAGGCAAATCTTGATGACCGTCGAAAAAGATATATGCTCTTGCACTTGATATATTAATGGGTGCGATCATTCCAACATGAAGGCACTGGATCCTAACATAACTCAGCAGTTAATTGTGGTTAGGCGAGAGTAGTACTAGGATGGATGACATTTTGTGAAGTCCTCATATTACACCTTTTTTCTTTTTTTTCTTTTTTTTTTGCATCAAAAAACCCAACACATACGTAACATCGTAACTCTTAGACCTTAGGGAATTACTTATCCATCAAGTCTGGTTTAGAAAGCCTCGAGAGAGAACCAGGATGATGAAATGTAATGTAGTACCATTGGCTTGTTTTTGACCTCAAATTTTTAGTTTTGGTGTCTTATGTGGTTCTTTTTGTGATCTTCTTCGAATTTTGGGAACGTAAAACTGTTTTTACTTGTGGTTTCAATGTATTCGGATATATGTTCTTCAACCCACTGCCAACCCAACCGTGGAGTGGGATCCTTAACAAAAAAGGCAACTCTTGATGACCGTCATCAACAATATTGGTCCTTACACATAAAGTACTAACGGGAACGATCATACAAACACGAATGCATGGGATCCCATCTAAACGCTCTAGTGAGGCATGTTTGAGTGAGGGTAGTACTAGGTTGGGAGTCCCCTTAGAACTCCTCGTGTTGAAATTTTTTCGGCATAAGAAAACTCAGTGCATTTGTACCGTCGTAGCTCTTAGCCTGCATAATACGACATGTCGATTAAATCTAATTTGGAAAGCCCTATGCGAGAACCACGACGTGGCAATTGTGAAAAGTATCAATGACTAGTTTTTTACCTCAGATTTTGAGTTCCAAAGCATCTTTTGACTATTTTGTGATTCCCACCAAAATTTTTAACCATTAAACTGTTCATATTTGTGGTTTCAATGTATTTTTCAATCTACCCAAAACTGAACAATGAAGTGGGACCCTTAACAATAGGCAAATCTTGATGACCGTCGAAAAAGATATATGCTCTTGCACTTGATATATTAATCGGTGCGATCATACCAACATGAAGGCACTGGATCCTAACATAACTCAGCAGTTAATTGTGGTTAGGCGAGAGTAGTACTAGGATGGATGACATTTTGTGAAGTCCTCAGATTACACCTTTTTTCTTTTTTTTACTTCTTTTTTTTGCATGAAAAAACCCAACTCATACGTAACATGGTAACTCTTAGACCTTAGGGAATTACTTGTCCATCAAGTCTGGTTTAGAAAGCCTCGAGAGAGAACCAGGATGACCTCAAATTTAGTACCATTGGCTTGTTTTTGACCTCAAATTTTTAGTTTTGGTGTCATATGTGGTTCTTTTTGTGATCTTCTTCGAATTTTGGGAACATAAAACTGTTTTTACTTGTGGTTTCAATATATTCGGATATATGTTCTTCGACCCACTGCCCACCCAACCGTGGAGTGGGATCCTTAACAAAAGGCAACTCTTGATGACCGTCATCAACAATATTGGTCCTTACACATAAAGTACTAACAGGAACGATCATATAAACACGAATGCATGGGATCCCATCTGAACGCTCTAGTGAGGCATGTTTGGGTGAGGGTAGTACTAGGTTGGGTGTCCCCTTAGAACTCCTCGTGTTGAAATTTTTTCGGCATAAGAAAACACAGTGCATTTGTACCGTCGTAGCTCTTAGTCTGCATAATACGACATGTTGATCAAATCCAATTTGGAAAGCCCTATGCGAGAACCACGACGTGGCAATTGTGAAAAGTATCAATGACTAGTTTTTTACCTCGGATTTTGAGTTCAGAAGCATCTTTTGACTATTTTGTGATTCCCACCAAAATTTTGAACCATTAAACTGTTCATATTTGTGGTTTCAATGTATTTTTCAATATACCCAAAACTGAATTATGAAGTGGGACCCTTAACAATAGGCAAATCTTGATGACCGTCGAAAAAGATATATGCTCTTGCACTTGATATATTAATGGGTGCGATCATACCAACATGAAGGCACTCGATCCTAACATAACTCAGCAGTTAATTTGTGGTTAGGCGAGAGTAGTACTAGGATGGATGACATTATGTGAAGTCCTCATATTACACCTTTTTTCTTTTTTTTTTTCTTTTTTTTTGCATCAAAAAACCCAACGCATACGTAACATCGTAACACTTAGACCTTAGGGAAATACTTGTCCATCAAGTATGGTTTAGAAAGCCTCGAGAGAGAACCGGGAGGATGAAATATAATGTAGTACTATTGACTTCTTTTTGACCTCAAGTTTTTAGTTTTGGCGCCTTATTCAGTTCTTTTTGTGATCTTCTCCAAATTTTGGGAACATAAAACCTGTTTTTTACTTGTGCTTTCAATGTATTCGGTTATACGTTCTTCGACCCACTACCAACCGAACCATGGAGTGCGATCCCTAACAAAGGCAATTATTGATGACCATCAACAATGATATTGGCCTTGCACCTAATGTACTAACGGGTACGATCATACAAACACGAATGCATCAGATCCCATATAAACGCTCTAGTGAGGCATGTTTGGGTGAGGGTAGTACTAGTTTGGGTGACACCTAGAATTCCTCGTGTTGAATTTTTTTTGGCATGAGAAAACACAGCGCATTTGTAGGGTTGTAGCTCTTAGCCTAAATAATACGATATGTCGATCAAATCAAATTTGAAAAGCCCTATGCGAGAACCACGACGTTGTAATTGTAAAAAGTATCAATGACTAGTTTTTTACCTCATATTTTGAGTTCTGACGCATCTTTTGACAATTTTGTGATTCCCACCAAAATTTTGAACCATTAAACTGTTCATATTTGTGGTTTCAATGTATTTGTCAATCTACTCAAAACTGAACCATGAAGTTCGACCTTTAACAATAGGCAAATCTTGATGACCGTCGAAAAAGATATATGCTCTTGCACTTGATATATTAATGGGTGCGATCATTCCAACATGAAGGCACTGGATCCTAACATAACTCAGCAGTTAATTGTGGTTAGGCGAGAGTAGTACTAGGATGGATGACATTTTGTGAAGTCCTCATATTACACCTTTTTTCTTTTTTTTCTTTTTTTTTTGCATCAAAAAACCCAACGCATACGTAACATCGTAACCCTTAGACCTTAGGGAATTACTTGTCCATCAAGTCTGGTTTAGAAAGCCTCGAGAGAGAACCAGGATGATGAAATGTAATGTAGTACCATTGGCTTGTTTTTGACCTCAAATTTTTAGTTTTGGTGTCTTATGTGGTTCTTTTTGTGATCTTCTTCGAATTTTGGGAACGTAAAACTGTTTTTACTTGTGGTTTCAATGTATTCGGATATATGTTCTTCAACCCACTGCCAACTCAACCGTGGAGTGGGATCCTTAACAAAAAAGGCAACTCTTGATGACCGTCATCAACAATATTGGTCCTTACACATAAAGTACTAACGGGAACGATCATATAAACACGAATGCATGGGATCCCATCTAAACGCTCTAGTGAGGCATGTTTGAGTGAGGGTAGTACTAGGTTGGGAGTCCCCTTAGAACTCCTCATGTTGAAATTTTTTCGGCATAAGAAAACTCAGTGCATTTGTACCGTCGTAGCTCTTAGCCTGCATAATACGACATGTCGATTAAATCTAATTTGGAAAGCCCTATGCGAGAACCACGACGTGGCAATTGTGAAAAGTATCAATGACTAGTTTTTTACCTCAGATTTTGAGTTCCAAAGCATCTTTTGACTATTTTGTGATTCCCACCAAAATTTTTAACCATTAAACTGTTCATATTTGTGGTTTCAATGTATTTTTCAATCTACCCAAAACTGAACAATGAAGTGGGACCCTTAACAATAGGCAAATCTTGATGACCGTCGAAAAAGATATATGCTCTTGCACTTGATATATTAATCGGTGCGATCATACCAACATGAAGGCACTGGATCCTAACATAACTCAGCAGTTAATTGTGGTTAGGCGAGAGTAGTACTAGGATGGATGACATTTTGTGAAGTCCTCAGATTACACCTTTTTTCTTTTTTTTACTTCTTTTTTTTGCATGAAAAAACCCAACTCATACGTAACATGGTAACTCTTAGACCTTAGGGAATTACTTGTCCATCAAGTCTGGTTTAGAAAGCCTCGAGAGAGAACCAGGATGACCTCAAATTTAGTACCATTGGCTTGTTTTTGACCTCAAATTTTTAGTTTTGGTGTCATATGTGGTTCTTTTTGTGATCTTCTTCGAATTTTGGGAACATAAAACTGTTTTTACTTGTGGTTTCAATATATTCGGATATATGTTCTTCGACCCACTGCCCACCCAACCGTGGAGTGGGATCCTTAACAAAAGGCAACTCTTGATGACCGTCATCAACAATATTGGTCCTTACACATAAAGTACTAACAGGAACGATCATATAAACACGAATGCATGGGATCCCATCTGAACGCTCTAGTGAGGCATGTTTGGGTGAGGGTAGTACTAGGTTGGGTGTCCCCTTAGAACTCCTCGTGTTGAAATTTTTTCGGCATAAGAAAACACAGTGCATTTGTACCGTCGTAGCTCTTAGTCTGCATAATACGACATGTCGATCAAATCCAATTTGGAAAGCCCTATGCGAGAACCACGACGTGGCAATTGTGAAAAGTATCAATGACTAGTTTTTTACCTCGGATTTTGAGTTCCGAAGCATCTTTTGACTATTTTGTGATTCCCACCAAAATTTTGAACCATTAAACTGTTCATATTTGTGGTTTCAATGTATTTTTCAATATACCCAAAACTGAATTATGAAGTGGGACCCTTAACAATAGGCAAATCTTGATGACCGTCAAAAAAGATATATGCTCTTGCACTTGATATATTAATGGGTGCGATCATACCAACATGAAGGCACTCGATCCTAACATAACTCAGCAGTTAATTTGTGGTTAGGCGAGAGTAGTACTAGGATGGATGACATTATGTGAAGTCCTCATATTACACCTTTTTTCTTTTTTTTTTTTCTTTTTTTTTGCATCAAAAAACCCAACGCATACGTAACATCGTAACACTTAGACCTTAGGGAAATACTTGTCCATCAAGTATGGTTTAGAAAGCCTCGAGAGAGAACCGGGAGGATGAAATATAATGTAGTACTATTGACTTCTTTTTGACCTCAAGTTTTTAGTTTTGGCGCCTTATTCAGTTCTTTTTGTGATCTTCTCCAAATTTTGGGAACATAAAACCTGTTTTTACTTGTGCTTTCAATGTATTCGGTTATACGTTCTTCGACCCACTACCAACCGAACCATGGAGTGCGATCCCTAACAAAGGCAATTATTGATGACCGTCAACAATGATATTGGCCTTGCACCTAATGTACTAACGGGTACGATCATACAAACACGAATGCATCAGATCCCATATAAACGCTCTAGTGAGGCATGTTTGGGTGAGGGTAGTACTAGTTTGGGTGACCCCTAGAATTCCTCGTGTTGAATTTTTTTTGGCATGAGAAAACACAGCGCATTTGTAGGGTTGTAGCTCTTAGCCTAAATAATACGATATGTCGATCAAATCAAATTTGAAAAGCCCTATGCGAGAACCACGACGTTGTAATTGTAAAAAGTATCAATGACTAGTTTTTTACCTCATATTTTGAGTTCTGACGCATCTTTTGACAATTTTGTGATTCCCACCAACATTTTGAACCATTAAACTGTTCATATTTGTGGTTTCAATGTATTTGTCAATCTACTCAAAACTGAACCATGAAGTTCGACCTTTAACAATAGGCAAATCTTGATGACCGTCGAAAAAGATATATGCTCTTGCACTTGATATATTAATGGGTGCGATCATACCAACATGAAGGCACCGGATCCTAACATAACTCAGCAGTTAATTGTGGTTAGGCGAGAGTAGTACTAGGATGGATGACATTTTGTGAAGTCCTCATATTACACCTTTTTTCTTTTTTTTCTTTTTTTTTTGCATCAAAAAACCCAACGCATACGTAACATCGTAACCCTTAGACCTTAGGGAATTACTTGTCCATCAAGTCTGGTTTAGAAAGCCTCGAGAGAGAACCAGGATGATGAAATGTAATGTAGTACCATTGGCTTGTTTTTGACCTCAAATTTTTAGTTTTGGTGTCTTATGTGGTTCTTTTTGTGATCTTCTTCGAATTTTGGGAACGTAAAACTGTTTTTACTTGTGGTTTCAATGTATTCGGATATATGTTCTTCAACCCACTGCCAACTCAACCGTGGAGTGGGATCCTTAACAAAAAAGGCAACTCTTGATGACCGTCATCAACAATATTGGTCCTTACACATAAAGTACTAACGGGAACGATCATATAAACACGAATGCATGGGATCCCATCTAAACGCTCTAGTGAGGCATGTTTGAGTGAGGGTAGTACTAGGTTGGGAGTCCCCTTAGAACTCCTCATGTTGAAATTTTTTCGGCATAAGAAAACTCAGTGCATTTGTACCGTCGTAGCTCTTAGCCTGCATAATACGACATGTCGACTAAATCTAATTTGGAAAGCCCTATGCGAGAACCACGACGTGGCAATTGTGAAAAGTATCAATGACTAGTTTTTTACCTCAGATTTTGAGTTCCAAAGCATCTTTTGACTATTTTGTGATTCCCACCAAAATTTTTAACCATTAAACTGTTCATATTTGTGGTTTCAATGTATTTTTCAATATACCCAAAACTGAATTATGAAGTGGGACCCTTAACAATAGGCAAATCTTGATGACCGTCGAAAAAGATATATGCTCTTGCACTTGATATATTAATGGGTGCGATCATACCAACATGAAGGCACTGGATCCTAACATAACTCAGCAGTTAATTTGTGGTTAGGCGAGAGTAGTACTAGGATGGATGACATTATGTGAAGTCCTCATATTACACCTTTTTTCTTTTTTTTTTCTTTTTTTTTGCATCAAAAAACCCAACGCATACGTAACATCGTAACACTTAGACCTTAGGGAAATACTTGTCCATCAAGTATGGTTTAGAAAGCCTCGAGAGAGAACCGGGAGGATGAAATATAATGTAGTACTATTGACTTCTTTTTGACCTCAAGTTTTTAGTTTTGGCGCCTTATTCAGTTCTTTTTGTGATCTTCTCCAAATTTTGGGAACATAAAACCTGTTTTTACTTGTGCTTTCAATGTATTCGGTTATACGTTCTTCGACCCACTACCAACCGAACCATGGAGTGCGATCCCTAACAAAGGCAATTATTGATGACCGTCAACAATGATATTGGCCTTGCACCTAATGTACTAACGGGTACGATCATACAAACACGAATGCATCAGATCCCATATAAACGCTCTAGTGAGGCATGTTTGGGTGAGGGTAGTACTAGTTTGGGTGACCCCTAGAATTCCTCGTGTTGAATTTTTTTTGGCATGAGAAAACACAGCGCATTTGTAGGGTTGTAGCTCTTAGCCTAAATAATACGATATGTCGATCAAATCAAATTTGAAAAGCCCTATGCGAGAACCACGACGTTGTAATTGTAAAAAGTATCAATGACTAGTTTTTTACCTCATATTTTGAGTTCTGACGCATCTTTTGACAATTTTGTGATTCCCACCAACATTTTGAACCATTAAACTGTTCATATTTGTGGTTTCAATGTATTTGTCAATCTACTCAAAACTGAACCATGAAGTTCGACCTTTAACAATAGGCAAATCTTGATGACCGTCGAAAAAGATATATGCTCTTGCACTTGATATATTAATGGGTGCGATCATTCCAACATGAAGGCACTGGATCCTAACATAACTCAGCAGTTAATTGTGGTTAGGCGAGAGTAGTACTAGGATGGATGACATTTTGTGAAGTCCTCATATTACACCTTTTTTCTTTTTTTTCTTTTTTTTTGCATCAAAAAACCCAACGCATACGTAACATCGTAACCCTTAGACCTTAGGGAATTACTTGTCCATCAAGTCTGGTTTAGAAAGCCTCGAGAGAGAACCAGGATGATGAAATGTAATGTAGTACCATTGGCTTGTTTTTGACCTCAAATTTTTAGTTTTGGTGTCTTATGTGGTTCTTTTTGTGATCTTCTTCGAATTTTGGGAACGTAAAACTGTTTTTACTTGTGGTTTCAATGTATTCGGATATATGTTCTTCAACCCACTGCCAACTCAACCGTGGAGTGGGATCCTTAACAAAAAAGGCAACTCTTGATGACCGTCATCAACAATATTGGTCCTTACACATAAAGTACTAACGGGAACGATCATATAAACACGAATGCATGGGATCCCATCTAAACGCTCAGTGAGGCATGTTTGAGTGAGGGTAGTACTAGGTTGGGAGTCCCCTTAGAACTCCTCGGTGTTGAAATTTTTTCGGCATAAGAAAACTCAGTGCATTTGTACCGTCGTAGCTCTTAGCCTGCATAATACGACATGTCGATTAAATCTAATTTGGAAAGCCCTATGCGAGAACCACGACGTGGCAATTGTGAAAAGTATCAATGACTAGTTTTTTACCTCAGATTTTGAGTTCTGGTGCCTCTTTCGGCTATTTTTGTGATCCGCACCGAAACTCGATAACAAAAAACTGTTTTTTAGTCGTCGTTTCGATGTATTCGGATATGCGTTCTTCGACCCACCCACCGTCGGCCGAACCACGGAGTGGGACCCACATTAAAAAGCGACTCTTGACGACCGTCGGAAAGGATATATCCGGTGGCACCTCATGCACTAACGGGTGCGATCATACCAGCACTAATGCACCGGATCCCATCAGAACTCCGCAGTTAAGCGTGCTTGGGCGAGAGTAGTACTAGGATGGGTTGACCTACCGGGAAGTCCTCGTGTTGCACCCCTCTTTTTATTTTCTTCCTTTTTATTTTTTTGCAAGAGTCGTAACTCTTAGACCGCAGAGAACTACGTGTCCGTCAACACCAATTCGGAAAGCCCCGTGAGAGAACCACGACGTGGCAATGTAACGAAGTACCATTGGCAAATTCTCGACCTCAGATTTTGAGTTCTGGTGCCTCTTTCGGCTATTTTTGTGATCCGCACCGAAACTCGATAACAAAAAACTGTTTTTTGGTCGTCGTTTCGATGTATTCGGATATGCGTTCTTCGACCCACCCACCGTTGGCCGAACCTCGGAGTGGGACCCCACATTAAAAAGCGACTCTTGACGACCGTCGGAAAGGATATATCCGGTGGCACCTCATGCACTAACGGGTGCGATCATACCAGCACTAATGCACCGGATCCCATCAGAGCTCCGCAGTTAAGCGTGCTTGGGTGAGAGTAGTACTAGTATGGGTGACCTCCCGGGAAGTCCTCGTGTTGCACCCCTCTTTTTATTTTCTTCCTTTTTATTTTTTTGCAAGAGTCGTAACTCTTAGACCGCAGAGAACTACGTGTCCGTCAACCCAATTCGGAAAGCCCCGTGAGAGAAACCACGACATGTCAATGTAACGAAGTACCATTGGCAAATTCTCGACCTCAGATTTTCAGTTCTGGTGCCTCTTTCGGCTATTTTTGTGATCCGCACCGAAACTCGATAACAAAAACCTGTTTTTAGTCGTCGTTTCGATGTATTCGGATATGCGTTCTTCGACCCACCCACCGTCGGCCGAACCACGGAGTGGGACCCACATTAAAAAACGACTCTTGACGACCGTCAGAAAGGATATATCCGATGGCACCTCATGCATTAACGGGTGCGATCATACCAGCTCTAATGCACCGGATCCCATCAGAACTCCGCAGTTAAGCGTGCTTGGGCGAGAGTAGTACTAGGATGGGTGACCTCCCGGGAAGTCCTCGTGTTGCACCCCTCTTTTTATTTTCTTCCTTTTTATTTTTTTGCAAGAGTCGTAACTCTTAGACCGCAGAGAACTACGTGTCCGTCAACACCAATTCGGAAAGCCCCGTGAGAGAACCACGACGTGGCAATGTAACGAAGTACCATTGGCAAATTCTCGACCTCAGATTTTGAGTTCTGGTGCCTCTTTCGGCTATTTTTGTGATCCGCACCGAAACTCGATAACAAAAAACTGTTTTTTAGTCGTCGTTTCGATGTATTCGGATATGCGTTCTTCGACCCACCCACCGTCGGCCGAACCACGGAGTGGGACCCACATTAAAAAGCGACTCTTGACCGTCGGAAAGGATATATCCGGTGGCACCTCATGCACTAACGGGTGCGATCATACCAGCACTAATGCACCGGATCCCATCAGAGCTCCGCAGTTAAGCGTGCTTGGGTGAGAGTAGTACTAGTATGGGTGACCTCCCGGGAAGTCCTCGTGTTGCACCCCTCTTTTTATTTTCTTCCTTTTTATTTTTTTGCAAGAGTCGTAACTCTTAGACCGCAGAGAACTACGTGTCCGTCAACACCAATTCGGAAGCCCCGTGAGAGAACCACGACATGTCAATGTAACGAAGTACCATTGGCAAATTCTCGACCTCAGATTTTCAGTTCTGGTGCCTCTTTCGGCTATTTTTGTGATCCGCACCGAAACTCGATAACAAAAACCTGTTTTTAGTCGTCGTTTCGATGTATTCGGATATGCGTTCTTCGACCCACCCACCGTCGGCCGAACCACGGAGTGGGACCCACATTAAAAAAACGACTCTTGACGACCGTCGGAAAGGATATATCCGATGGCACCTCATGCATTAACGGGTGCGATCATAACCAGCTCTAATGCACCCGGATCCCATCAGAACTCCGCAGTTAAGCGTGCTTGGGCGAGAGTAGTACTAGGATGGGTGACCTCCCGGGAAGTCCTCGTGTTGCACCCCTCTTTTTATTTTCTTCCTTTTTATTTTTTTGCAAGAGTCGTAACTCTTAGACCGCAGAGAACTACGTGTCCGTCAACACCAATTCGGAAAGCCCCGTGAGAGAACCACGACGTGGCAATGTAACGAAGTACCATTGGCAAATTCTCGACCTCAGATTTTGAGTTCTGGTGCCTCTTTCGGCTATTTTTGTGATCCGCACCGAAACTCGATAACAAAAAACTGTTTTTTTGGTCGTCGTTTCGATGTATTCGGATATGCGTTCTTCGACCCACCCACCGTCGGCCGAACCACGGAGTGGGACCCCACATTAAAAAGCGACTCTTGACGACCGTCGGAAAGGATATATCCGGTGGCACCTCATGCACTAACGGGTGCGATCATACCAGCACTAATGCACCGGATCCCATCAGAGCTCCGCAGTTAAGCGTGCTTGGGCGAGAGTAGTACTAGGATGGGTGACCTCCCGGGAAGTCCTCGTGTTGCACCCCTCTTTTTATTTTCTTCCTTTTTATTTTTTTGCAAGAGTCGTAACTCTTAGACCGCAGAGAACTACGTGTCCGTCAACACCAATTCGGAAAGCCCCGTGAGAGAACCACGACGTGGCAATGTAACGAAGTACCATTGGCAAATTCTCGACCTCAGATTTTGAGTTCTGGTGCCTCTTTCGGCTATTTTTGTGATCCGCACCGAAACTCGATAACAAAAAACTGTTTTTTGGTCGTCGTTTCGATGTATTCGGATATGCGTTCTTCGACCCACCCACCGTCGGCCGAACCACGGAGTGGGGACCCACATTAAAAAGCGACTCTTGACGACCGTCGGAAAGGATATATCCGGTGGCACCTCATGCACTAACGGGTGCGATCATACCAGCACTAATGCACCGGATCCCATCAGAGCTCCGCAGTTAAGCGTGCTTGGGCGAGAGTAGTACTAGGATGGGTGACCTCCCGGGAAGTCCTCGTGTTGCACCCCTCTTTTTATTTTCTTCCTTTTTATTTTTTTGCAAGAGTCGTAACTCTTAGACCGCAGAGAACTACGTGTCCGTCAACACCAATTCGGAAAGCCCCGTGAGAGAACCACGACGTGGCAATGTAACGAAGTACCATTGGCAAATTCTCGACCTCAGATTTTGAGTTCTGGTGCCTCTTTCGGCTATTTTTGTGATCCGCACCGAAACTCGATAACAAAAAACTGTTTTTTAGTCGTCGTTTCGATGTATTCGGATATGCGTTCTTCGACCCACCCCACCGTCGGCCGAACCACGGAGTGGGACCCACATTAAAAAACGACTCTTGACGACCGTCGGAAAGGATATATCCGATGGCACCTCATGCATTAACGGGTGCGATCATACCAGCTCTAATGCACCGGATCCCATCAGAACTCCGCAGTTAAGCGTGCTTGGGCGAGAGTAGTACTAGGATGGGTGACCTCCCGGGAAGTCCTCGTGTTGCACCCCTCTTTTTATTTTCTTCCTTTTTATTTTTTTGCAAGAGTCGTAACTCTTAGACCGCAGAGAACTACGTGTCCGTCAACACCAATTCGGAAAGCCCCGTGAGAGAACCACGACGTGGCAATGTAACGAAGTACCATTGGCAAATTCTCGACCTCAGATTTTGAGTTCTGGTGCCTCTTTCGGCTATTTTTGTGATCCGCACCGAAACTCGATAACAAAAAACTGTTTTTTAGTCGTCGTTTCGATGTATTCGGATATGCGTTCTTCGACCCACCCACCGTCGGCCGAACCACGGAGTGGGACCCACATTAAAAAGCGACTCTTGACCGTCGGAAAGGATATATCCGGTGGCACCTCATGCACTAACGGGTGCGATCATACCAGCACTAATGCACCGGATCCCATCAGAGCTCCGCAGTTAAGCGTGCTTGGGCGAGAGTAGTACTAGGATGGGTGACCTCCCGGGAAGTCCTCCGTGTTGCACCCCTCTTTTTATTTTCTTCCTTTTTATTTTTTTGCAAGAGTCGTAACTCTTAGACCGCAGAGAACTACGTGTCCGTCAACACCAATTCGGAAAGCCCCGTGAGAGAACCACGACGTGGCAATGTAACGAAGTACCATTGGCAAATTCTCGACCTCAGATTTTGAGTTCTGGTGCCTCTTTCGGCTATTTTTGTGATCCGCACCGAAACTCGATAACAAAAACCTGTTTTTAGTCGTCGTTTCGATGTATTCGGATATGCGTTCTTCGACCCACCCACCGTCGGCCGAACCACGGAGTGGGACCCACATTAAAAAACGACTCTTGACGACCGTCGGAAAGGATATATCCGATGGCACCTCATGCATTAACGGGTGCGATCATACCAGCTCTAATGCACCGGATCCCATCAGAACTCCGCAGTTAAGCGTGCTTGGGCGAGAGTAGTACTAGGATGGGTGACCTCCCGGAAGTCCTCGTGTTGCACCCCTCTTTTTATTTTCTTCCTTTTTATTTTTTTGCAAGAGTCGTAACTCTTAGACCGCAGAGAACTACGTGTCCGTCAACACCAATTCGGAAAGCCCCGTGAGAGAACCACGACGTGGCAATGTAACGAAGTACCATTGGCAAA
The DNA here is from genome assembly GCA_023374145.1 of Lepidium sativum. NCBI lineage: Eukaryota > Viridiplantae > Streptophyta > Magnoliopsida > Brassicales > Brassicaceae > Lepidium > Lepidium sativum. The sequence continues at coordinate 17,275 of JAKUCM010008448.1, forward strand.
TTCTCGACCTCAGATTTTGAGTTCTGGTGCCTCTTTCGGCTATTTTTGTGATCCGCACCCGAAACTCGATAACAAAAAACTGTTTTTTAGTCGTCGTTTCGATGTATTCGGATATGCGTTCTTCGACCCACCCACCGTCGGCCGAACCACGGAGTGGGACCCACATTAAAAAGCGACTCTTGACCGTCGGAAAGGATATATCCGGTGGCACCTCATGCACTAACGGGTGCGATCATACCAGCACTAATGCACCGGATCCCATCAGAGCTCCGCAGTTAAGCGTGCTTGGGCGAGAGTAGTACTAGGATGGGTGACCTCCCGGGAAGTCCTCGTGTTGCACCCCTCTTTTTATTTTCTTCCTTTTTATTTTTTTGCAAGAGTCGTAACTCTTAGACCGCAGAGAACTACGTGTCCGTCAAAACCAATTCGGAAAGCCCCGTGAGAGAACCACGACGTGGCAATGTAACGAAGTACCATTGGCAAATTCTCGACCTCAGATTTTGAGTTCTGGTGCCTCTTTCGGCTATTTTTGTGATCCGCACCGAAACTCGATAACAAAAAACTGTTTTTTAGTCGTCGTTTCGATGTATTCGGATATGCGTTCTTCGACCCACCCACCGTCGGCCGAACCACGGAGTGGGACCCACATTAAAAAGCGACTCTTGACGACCGTCGGAAAGGATATATCCGGTGGCACCTCATGCACTAACGGGTGCGATCATACCAGCACTAATGCACCGGATCCCATCAGAACTCCGCAGTTAAGCGTGCTTGGGCGAGAGTAGTACTAGGATGGGTGACCTCCCGGGAAGTCCTCGTGTTGCACCCCTCTTTTTATTTTCTTCCTTTTTATTTTTTTGCAAGAGTCGTAACTCTTAGACCGCAGAGAACTACGTGTCCGTCAACACCAATTCGGAAAGCCCCGTGAGAGAACCACGACGTGGCAATGTAACGAAGTACCATTGGCAAATTCTCGACCTCAGATTTTGAGTTTCTGGTGCCTCTTTCGGCTATTTTTGTGATCCGCACCGAAACTCGATAACAAAAAACTGTTTTTTAGTCGTCGTTTCGATGTATTCGGATATGCGTTCTTCGACCCACCCCACCGTCGGCCGAACCACGGAGTGGGACCCACATTAAAAAGCGACTCTTGACGACCGTCGGAAAGGATATATCCGGTGGCACCTCATGCACTAACGGGTGCGATCATACCAGCACTAATGCACCGGATCCCATCAGAACTCCGCAGTTAAGCGTGCTTGGGCGAGAGTAGTACTAGGATGGGTGACCTCCCGGGAAGTCCTCGTGTTGCACCCCTCTTTTTATTTTCTTCCTTTTTATTTTTTTGCAAGAGTCGTAACTCTTAGACCGCAGAGAACTACGTGTCCGTCAACACCAATTCGGAAAGCCCCGTGAGAGAACCACGACGTGGCAATGTAACGAAGTACCATTGGCAAATTCTCGACCTCAGATTTTGAGTTCTGGTGCCTCTTTCGGCTATTTTTGTGATCCGCACCGAAACTCGATAACAAAAAACTGTTTTTTGGTCGTCGTTTCGATGTATTCGGATATGCGTTCTTCGACCCACCCACCGTTGGCCGAACCTCGGAGTGGGACCCACATTAAAAAGCGACTCTTGACGACCGTTCGGAAAGGATATATCCGGTGGCACCTCATGCACTAACGGGTGCGATCATACCAGCACTAATGCACCGGATCCCATCAGAGCTCCGCAGTTAAGCGTGCTTGGGTGAGAGTAGTACTAGTATGGGTGACCTCCCGGGAAGTCCTCGTGTTGCACCCCTCTTTTTATTTTCTTCCTTTTTATTTTTTTGCAAGAGTCGTAACTCTTAGACCGCAGAGAACTACGTGTCCGTCAACACCAATTCGGAAAGCCCCGTGAGAGAACCACGACATGTCAATGTAACGAAGTACCATTGGCAAATTCTCGACCTCAGATTTTCAGTTCTGGTGCCTCTTTCGGCTATTTTTGTGATCCGCACCGAAACTCGATAACAAAAACCTGTTTTTTAGTCGTCGTTTCGATGTATTCGGATATGCGTTCTTCGACCCACCCACCGTCGGCCGAACCACGGAGTGGGACCCACATTAAAAAACGACTCTTGACGACCGTCAGAAAGGATATATCCGATGGCACCTCATGCATTAACGGGTGCGATCATACCAGCTCTAATGCACCGGATCCCATCAGAACTCCGCAGTTAAGCGTGCTTGGGCGAGAGTAGTACTAGGATGGGTGACCTCCCGGGAAGTCCTCGTGTTGCACCCCTCTTTTTATTTTCTTCCTTTTTATTTTTTTGCAAGAGTCGTAACTCTTAGACCGCAGAGAACTACGTGTCCGTCAACACCAATTCGGAAAGCCCCGTGAGAGAACCACGACGTGGCAATGTAACGAAGTACCATTGGCAAATTCTCGACCTCAGATTTTGAGTTCTGGTGCCTCTTTCGGCTATTTTTGTGATCCGCACCGAAACTCGATAACAAAAAACTGTTTTTTAGTCGTCGTTTCGATGTATTCGGATATGCGTTCTTCGACCCACCCACCGTCGGCCGAACCACGGAGTGGGACCCACATTAAAAAGCGACTCTTGACCGTCGGAAAGGATATATCCGGTGGCACCTCATGCACTAACGGGTGCGATCATACCAGCACTAATGCACCGGATCCCATCAGAGCTCCGCAGTTAAGCGTGCTTGGGTGAGAGTAGTACTAGTATGGGTGACCTCCCGGGAAGTCCTCGTGTTGCACCCCTCTTTTTATTTTCTTCCTTTTGAATGAGAATGCAGAAGAAGAAGAAAATAGCAGTGTGTAAACCAGTTCCATTGGAGAAAAGCTTGAATGTATATAGAGAAGCTCAATGGCTATACGAAAATATTTTTGTCTACAGTTTGCTTGATTATAGTTATAGCATATATTAATGTATTATATTTGATCTACCTTTTGTTGTAATATCTAAAATAAAATCTTAGGGATTTCATATACAAGGAATCTTGTCACATAATATATTATGTGTCTCAATTATACGTGTCCTAAAACGAGCCCAATAGATCAATTGAAAATTAAGGTTTGATTGATGACACTGCAACCGAAGAGTAAGTGCTATAGGAATAGACAAGACATGGTTTCAGCAAAGACTAGCTAAAATCATGTGCAATGAGAAAACGATTGTCATCTCAGAAACTTCTGGCAATATATATTTCTCCCACGGGAACAAAAACACAGACAAGTCGAGTTTGTAGGAAAGTTTACGGGTTTTGTACCAAGTTTGTTGAAAGCAGCGTGAACTCTCTCTTCCGTGAACATTCTGTGGTTCTCATAGAAGTCTAAGATCTCCATTGCAATATTTTTTACCTGCCAATGTTCAGAACATACCTATGAATGACTACACAAGACGTTATAAATTGATAATGTGACCAGAATATTGCGGTTGAGAGCATCTGAAGTTCTTGTAAGAATGGATCTAAGGATGT
>JAKUCM010008449.1:0-48383 GCA_023374145.1 Lepidium sativum
GAGAGAGAGAGACCTTGTTGACAAAATGGGATCCTCCATCGCTAATCACAACTCTTGGCACACCAAATCTGGGAAATATAATGTGTTTGAAGAGTTTAAGTACCACCTTTGCATCGTTTGTAGGAGCTGCAATAGCTTCTACCCATTTAGAGACATAATCCACAGTAACCAAAATATAACTGTTATCCTAAGGAAGGAGGCTTAAATGGTCCCATGAAATCGATTCCCCAACAGTCAAACACTTTCTATCTCCAAGATCGGATCTGCGGCATCTTGTTCCTCTTGCTTATACTTGCCCATTCTTTGGCAGCAATCACATCTGGATATGAACTCTTGGCAGTCTTTAAAAATCGATGGCCACCATAACCCGGATTGAAGGATTTTCTGTGCTGTTTTTGAATGCAGCAAAGTGTCCCTCCATAAGTAGATCCATGACAATGTTCCAAAATTCCATTGACTTCCTCTTCTGATACACATCTTCTGAATAGTCCATCAGACCCTTGCTTGTAGAGATAAGGCTCATCCCAAAAATACTGCCTTACATCCCTAAAAAATTTCTTCCTTTGATGATAATTCAAGGCTTTAGGCAGCTCTCCTCCGACCAAATAGTTTACCAAATCGGCATACCATGGTAAACATGTTCCCATAAACTTCGATCCGATCGACAAAACGCCTTCTTTGTCTGTGGGTTTGACACTCGAGCAGGTGGTGCTCGAGTGTCATGGTCGAGTGTTCGTGGAAAAACTCAACAGCTGCTCTTCAGGCATAGAATCATTCATTGGAAGGGTTTCTTCAACCTGTATTCTCGATAAGTGATCAGCAACACCGTTTTCAACCCCTGTTTATCGACTATCTCCATGTCGAATTCTTGTAGCAACAAAATCCATCTAAGCAGTCTAGGCTTAGCATCCTTCTTTTTCATCAAGTATCTTAGAGCTGCATGATCAGTATGTACAACAACTTTTGATCCAACCAGATAGGACCGGAATTTCTCAAAGGCGAACACACAACTGCAAGCAATTCCTTCTCCGTGGTGGCGTATTTCACCTGGGCTTCGTCTAGTGTTCTACTAGCATAGTAGATCACATTCAGTTTCTTGTCTATCTTCTGTCCCAGAACTGCTCCAACAGCATAGTCACTAGCATCACACATTATCTCAAAAGGGGACGATTCCAATCAGAGTGCTTGAACTATTGGTGCTGTTATCAAGGCGTCTTTGAGTTCGAGAAAAAGCCTTGAGGCATTCCTCGTCAAAGACGAAATCCGCCTCCTTTACAAAGGAGGACGAGTCAAAGGTCTAGCAGTTTTCGAAAAGTCTTTGATGAACCGCCTATAGAATCCTGCATGTCCCAAGAAACTCCTAATGTCTTTGACATTTTTCGGTGGTTGTAACTGAACCATAACCTCTATCTTGGCTTTGTCGACTTCAATGCCCCTTCAGAAATCTTATGACCTAAAAACGATCCCTTCTTTCACCATAAAGTGGCATTTCTCCCAATTAAGCACTAAATCCGTCTCAACGCACCTAGATAGAACCCTGCACAAGTTTGACAAACAAGAGGAGAAGGAAGAACCATAGACAAGAGAAATCGTCCATGAACACTTCGACCATCTCCTCAATCAGACCCGAAAATATAGAAGTCATGCAACGTTTGAAAGTAGCAGGGTGCATTACAAGGACCAAATGGCATTCTCCTATATGCAAATGTACCATAAGGGCAAGTAAAGGTTGTTTTTTCCTGATCATTTGGATGTATAGGGATTGGAAAAATCCACTATATCCATCAAGGAAACAATAATATGAATGATTAGCTAACCTTTCAAGCATTTGGTCTATGAATGGCAAAGGATAATGATCTTTTCTAGATGCAGAATTCAATTTCCTAAATCAATGCACATTCTATGTCCTGTAATGGTTCTAGTTGAAATCAAGTCATCATTTTCGTTTCTAATGACAGTGACCCCTCCCTTTTTAGGCACACAATGCACAGGAGACACCCATTTACTATCAGAAATAGGATAGATTATATCAGCATCTAACAGTTTTAAAATTTCTTTCTTAACGACCTCCTTTAAATTCAGATTCAATCTCCTTTTGAGGTTCCCAGCTAGAATAAGATTCATTTTCAAGGTGAATTCTGTGTGTGCATAAATCGGGAGAGATCCCTCTAATGTCAGACAGTGAGTATCCTAAGGCTTTTCTAAACCGTCTTAATTCAGAAAGCAACATGTTTAACTCATCATCACTCAATGCCATTATTTACTATTACTGGATAAGTAGAGTTAGATCCAAGAAATGCGTACCTGAGCCCGGAGGGGAGTGGTTTGAGTTCCACTTTCGGCGATTTGAGCTCTGACCAGTCATCATCGAGCGGACACTCGACCTTAGTGTGTCGAGTGTTATGGTCGACGTGTTGATTTTCAGAGGCTAAATCGGAATGCTCGAGCTTGGTGTGCTCGAGTGTTGAGGTCGAGTGTAAAGTTCGAACTGTTTTTCACCTTTCAGTGATTTGCAAGAGTCCAACAGGCTTTTGTAAACCTCAGTTTCTTCGTATATGTATCCATCACAACCGTCTTTTATTAAAGCAGTACTAAGGTGGTCTTTCTCCATTAATTCTCCAAACAGGTCCCTTTGAAAGATCATCTATTTCTTGTACCACGAACAGTTGACCCTCAATGGTCGGTTTTTTCATTATGTCACTAATGCTGAAAGTTATCTTGAAATCTTTCCCAAGGTGAGTTCGATTTCTCCTTTTGGCACATTGATCACAGCTCCTGCAGTGGCTAAGAAGGGCCTTCTAAACAGCAAAGGGTCCCTTGGTTCTTCTCCCATATCTAGAACAAACGAAATCCGTGGGAATTTCTACTCCTCCAACCCGAACTGGTAAGTCTTCTAGAATTCCATGTGGAATCCTGACCGATCTGTCAGCTAGTACCAAAGATATCTTACAAGACTTGTATCTATCGAACCCTAATCGTTTGGCGACTGTTAGAGGCATTAGGCTGATCGATGCCCCTAAATCACACAAGCAACTCCTGAATGTGAGAGGTCCAAGCGAACATGGAATTGTGAATGTTCCTGGATCATCGAGCTTCTTAGGCACAACCTTTCTTTGTATATAGCACTGACCTCGTGAGTTAACACAACCATCCCTTCAACTTCTTGTGTTCTGTCCTTGACTGCGTCTTTCAAAAACTTCTGGTAAGGGGGCATTAGCATAAAGGCGTCTAGAATTGGTATTTTCACTTCAACGTCCCTTATCTGCTTTTCAAAGAGAGCTTTGTACTTGTCTGCAACATCCTTTTTGAATCTCTGCGGAAAAGGAAGCTGTGGTTTGAAAGGAGGTGGAGCAAACGTCTTTTGGGTCTTTTTGTATATCGGATTGTGTTTCTAGGCTGATCTTCGGACACTCGAGCAGGTGGTGCTCGAGTGTGTTGGTCGAGTGTCACGGATTTTGGCTTTTTCGTGCTGATTTCTGTCTGTTCTTCGACCAAATAATCCTCCCCTTCTAGAAGGACACTGTCCTCAGTGTTCTCTGTTGGTTCAGCACGAATTAGCAATTCACGGCCACTACGGAGTGTAATGGCGTTGGCGTGATACTCCTTAGGATTTTGAACAGCTTTTCCAGGTAGCTGTCCGGTTTGTTTGTTGGTTGATGAAGATTCCTTGTTGATTCTCTACATATTTGAGACCGAGCATTGAGAGTCTCAAATTTGCAGTTGAGTTCATTATGTGAAGCATCGATCTTAGCATGTACTTCAGCAAATTTTCGTGTTAATTCGGAAGCGCTGGCCGTCTGTCCCTTTAGTATCTGCTGCAAGATGTCCATCACTTCAGGTGTTTGTTGTGGTGGTTGGGTGTTGTATCCAGTAGATGGTTGGTGGTGTGTTTGCTGGTACTGTTGTTTGGGTATGAATGGTTTTGATTGTGGTTGCGGATGTGGTTTGGGTGGGTACACCTGGTCGTTTGGATTTGCTACATTTGTGTTTCTGTAGGATAGGTTGGGGTTAGGTTTATAGCTGTTGAATTGTCTGAAGTTGTTGCTTTGGTTCTGTACGAATTGACCTCTTCAACCTCGTCATCCTCTTCTTCAACCTGTTCTGTTTCACTGACATGGTGTACTTGCTTATGGTGAGCTGAAAGTAGCTTATCTAGTTTGTCTTGTATGGCTTTGAGCTCCTTTCTACTAACCATATCTGAATCTGTTACGCCTCTAGGAGTTCGATCATAGTCTTCACTGTATTGGCCGTCTGCTTGGGCTAAATTCTCCACTAATTCCCATCCATCATCGACATCTTTATTCAGAAAATTCCCATTTGCTGGCTGTGTCTAGCAACATGCGTATCTTTGGGATCACCGCCTCTGTAGAGAGTACTGAGAAGGGACTCAGTAGTGAAACCGTGATGAGGACATAGCGATTGGTACATCTTGAATCGTTCCCAAGCCTCAGAGAATGTTTCTGAATGGTTTTGCTTAAAACCAGAGATGGAATTGCGAAGTTTCGCTTGTTCTTCTGTAAAAAGATTACCTGAAGAAGCACTGTGGTGATGCATATTTGGTTTGGGGAATCAATAATGGTACTTAGAGGACAAGACTTAGGAAGTAAAATGAAATTGCCTTCTATGTCAGTCTCTCTCTAATCACCTTTTGATTCCTTAGAATGAAAAAACTTAATCAACAAATTTTGATTCTGCTAAATAGAAGAATACACAATGTTCGAAACCAATCTATGTTAATTGTTACCAAAGAGTGTTTTTCGTGAAAAACATTCATTTTTGTTGGTTCTTTCTTTCTCTGTTACTTTTGTATTTCATGTCCCACCATAGATTTCACAATTACTTTTTAATGCTTCAATTTTACTACAATTGTGACAATTGCTTTTTCACAGATCTAATTTATTTATATATACTTAATGATCTAATTATTTAATTTAATTTATAAAACCTATTATAATCAATTGATAATAAATTTAATTTTTTTATATTATAACAATTTGATTGATTGCCAAGAAAGATGTAATCTAATTAGTTTGTCCCTGATTTAATTAGTTATGAGGTAATGAGTTCAAATCTCAATCGTGTTTAGTTAGAATATTTAGGTTATTAATTAGATTTTGTTGGTTTAATGGTTATTTGGTGAGAGAAAAATGTTTGATTGATAAAAATTTGGTAAAAAGAATATATTAAAATAAATTGATATATAAATTTAAATATATTATACTATAATCAATTAGTTATTAAAGATTTGACTAGATTCAATTATTTTGGATCTTTAGTTTATTAAATTGTTAATAGATGACAATTTTATCATACAATGTTCATTAAAAATTTCTGATTTCACTTCAATAACTTTTAAGTTATTTTATCAAAATGCAAACGTGTGAAAATTTGATCTATTGTTAATTTTCTGTAATTTTCTGTAATTTTTTCTACAAAACTTTAATGCAATTTTCTGTTAAATAAGGTACCGAAACTAGCGGTGTACTTAAGGAAGAAGAGATCAAATCCTTAGAGTGAAGAAAACTCACAAAATTCTGTTTCAGTGTTGTATAGACTCCAAAAACCTCAACTCCTTTTCAACATCTTCTTCAAATCCCAAATTTTAGGGTTTTCTCTGTGATCAGATCAGAATCGACGTATGGATTCTTCTCCGTCTCCGGCGATTCGAACAACGACGGCCACGAAAACGGCGATAACACTAAAGCCGGAGGATGGTCAAGATCTGATCTTCCACTTCTTGGACAAGATTCGTCTCTCTGCTACGCGTGATGCGAAGGAAGATGAAGATGAAGAATTACCGACGGAGCTTAACACGATTAATAGTGCAGGAGGTTTTCTTGTTGTCTCTCCCGATAAGCTTTCTGTCAAGTACACAAGCGTGAATCTACACGGTCACGATGTTGGTGTTGTTCAGGCTAATAAACTGCTCCCTTCAAGTGTCTCACTTACTACTTCGAGATTTTTGTTAAAGATTCGGAAATAAAGGACAAATCGCGATCGGTTTCACTAAAGAGAGCTTCAAAATGCGGAGACAACCTGGGTACTGCCTTCATTCTTTATTTGAATTTGGATCCAATTTGTGTTCTCTCTGTTGATTTTTTTGTAGGGAGTGGTTTTGGGGAGAATTGGACTTCAAAAATCATTTCTTTGTGGCTCAACTAAACATTTAAGAAGCATAATTTTGATCATTGTTGTATGAGGTCATGTTTCTTTCTTGTTTCAAGAAGATTCCGAATTCAGAACACATTGTTTCGTGTCCCAATTGTAAACTTGATTAATTTTCGTTACCCTTGATCATTGTTGGAATCTATTATGTGTTTGTCTGATTTATTGGTTCTTTTGTAATGGTAGGTGGGAAGCGAACAGCTGTGGCTATCATGGGGATGATGGACATCTATATCGTGGGCATGGCAAAGGTGAACCTTTTGGGTCCAACGTATACAAAGAATGATAGAGTTGGCGGTGGCATAAACTACGCTTCACAACAGTTCTTTTTCACGTAAGAGAGAAACTGTTTCGTGTGATTGAATTCATGATCAGTCCTTTTCCTGTTGCACTTTTGTTTCCTCTGTTTTGCCTCTGCTTTGTCTGTCAAACCTGATGATATCTTTGATAACTTCTTCGATGCCAGTAAAAATGGAAAACTTGTGGGGAAAATTCCTAAGGACATAAAGGGACATCTGTTTCCTACTGTAGCTGTACATAGCCAAAATGAGGAGTACGTTTTCACTTTCTCTTCGATTATAAATTTCAATGCCATCATGTAACTCCTCTGTTGGCTGCTTGCATGTTGATTTTTGACAGCTACACAACAAATTAATAAAACAGATTCAGTATAAGTACATACTCAAAGCGTTTGCTCTGGATTTTTGTAGGGTTATTGTCAATTTTGGAAGACGAAATTTGCTTTTGATATAGAGGTAAGTGTAAAATCCTTTTTAAAATGGTGTATCTGTAGAGTCGCTAGGTCTTATAGCTGTATATTAAAGTGGATGATGTAATCAGGAGTATAGCTATTGAAAGAACATAATAGGTGATATGTGTCACGTCAATGCTTGATACTGAGGTTCCATGTAATCGAACCTCAACCACTTGGGCCCTCAAGTTATATATCTATATAATCGGTAAATACTGAAATAGGACATAGAAATTTATGTATCCACCTCTTCTTTCTCTCTCTGACTCTCTGCTTTTCATATATGCTTAAACTTAAGTTTAATGAAGGCTGTTACCCTTTTTGTGCATTATTAGAATTATGAAGCATCAGAGAGAAATAAACAACAAATGGCTATCGAAAGAATATCTATACCTTCAAAATATTGGTTATGAGTAAGTACAATCTTTCCCAGTAGTATCATGCACTTTGTTAAATAATTTGCAATTATTAGTCTTCCTTCTGAGTAGTGAATTACTGACAATCTTTCTGCTCTATCTAATTCATTTTCTTTATCATTAGGCTTGTAAAGACCTACCTGCTACACTATGGGTATGGGGAGACACTTGAGGCTTTCAACCTTGCTACAAAAAGTACAGTTCCTCCAATCCATATAGATCAAGAGAATGCTATCGATGAAAATGATTCATCATATGCTTTGAAAGAGAGAAAGACTCTTAGACAGGTGTTGAACTTGTTTCACTGTGCACAAAATCATGCTTGCTACAGTTTTAACAATAAAGCCTGCTATCTCCATCTTTACTACTCCTAAGTATCTGACACTTTTTGGTACCTATTTAGAACCAAATTAAATGGCTGCTCTGTTTGGGTAATTGACTTGTCCGTAATTATTTTGGCATAGCTTGTCAGGAATGGTGAGATTGATGCTGCTTTAGCTAAACTCCGGGAATGGTATCCACAAATTGTAAAGGTGAACTGCGATTTCTTATAGCTTGTTTCCATATTGTTTAGATGATCCACTTCACAGGATTGAGATATGAATACTTACCCAGCTGTATACTACTGCAGGATGATAAGTCGGTAGTTTGTTTCCTCCTGCACTGTCAAAAAGTTTATCGAAACAGTACGGGTATGCTCTTTTCACTCCTTATCCAATTAGGTTTCTTGTAATACTTTGCTGTTATAAGATTTGGTCGTACTATACAAAATTAGCTGCATAAACTGTGGAAGTCTTTGGTACTGAGCCTTAACCAAAGAAAATAAATGCATAGAACCCCTTGCATATTTCACTTTCATGGTGGTGGGACTATTTCTCTTAACAATGGTTCTGGCAAAATATGGCACAAACAGGTTGGAGAACTTGAAGAAGCTGTGAAGTATGGCAGACTCGAGTTGGCTAAATTTGTTGGGTTAGATGGGTTTCAAGATATAGTCGAGGTACAGATGACTCTGTCAACATCATTCCTTTTTTTCTTTCAAGCAAGATCAGGTTTCTCAAAAATTGCATGTATTACTAGAGTTAATTACAGAGACTATATATGTTGTTAATCTCTTATGAACTCCACTTTATTGTTTATTATTCAGGACTGCTTTGCGGTGCTTGTGTATGAAAAGCCTGAGGAATCATCGGTTGGGTACTTCCTAGAAGACTCGCAGAGAGAACTAGTGGCTGATTCAATAAATGCAGCGATTCTATCAACAAATCCAAATAAGAAAGACTCTCAGAGAAGCTGCTTGCATTCCCATCTGGAGGAAACCTGCTAAGACAATTAACAGTGTGCTGTTTGGAATGGCGGTCAGTGAATGGATTCGAAGGCGAAATGTTCAGGCTTCACCATGTTCTCAACAAGAAAAAGAAAATGAAATCAAGTTAGCTGCTTATATCTTTTGAAAACTCTAGTTTATTTGGCTGTTATCATCATAACTGGCTTTTGTTCATACATGTGTGATATTGTTTTGGAACTTCCCATTCTGTAATAAGAGGTTAAAAAGAAAAGGAAATATCAGATGTTAAGACATTGACATTTGCATTTACGCTTCTCAAAATTCGATTTTCATGAATCTGTGGTTTGCATTATAAGGCAGCACCATGGTAGAAAGACCCCTGTTATCATTTTCTCATTTTTTCTTAGGATTTGTAACCATTGATGACATAAGTTTTGAAGGTGGGGATGAAGTTAATACGTAAGTTAAATATATGAGGAAATTTATCGAAATAAATCCCAAAATCTACCATTATGAACATGTCAAGCAAATAAGTAAAGGTTTTGGTTCGAGACTCTTTTTATTTGGGTTCCTATGTACTGTATATTTATTAACACAAGGTCATAACAATAATAAATCGCATCTCGTCTTAAGCTTTTGATCGATTATGCCTCAAACCCCAAAGTTGTCTTCTGGGCCTTAGGATAGATGTGTTTGGTCATCTATTGGGTTTTAGACCAAATCTTAGGCTAATATATCCTTGATTTGGGAGAGATCCAAACAAAATTCCTACTTGGAGAAGAATTTACAGAGTTCGAAACTTGTGTTTCCTTTGAGCTCCACTCATCTATACAACTGCCTTTTGTAGAAATATAATTAGTTCAAAATTTTCATTAGAAACGATAACACATTCCTTCTCTTATTCAAGGGTTCTTGTGTGTTTGAGTTACTTCACGTAGAACCAGTTTACAGTTACTTATGTTTTTCTGGATTATGATTTATATCATTACCATTTTTCTTTCTACTAATGTCATCTATCATATTTAATTTAATGGAATCAATTCTTTGACAGAAAAAAACTATTTTGATACTTAGTAATATTAACTCAATTCTACATTATTTCACATTTAAACTTTTTTATAAATTGTCATGACTACTCGAACCCTCCAACCAACTCAAGAATGAGAAACATATTAGTAAGTACATAAACATTTTATATTTAAGAATTTTAGTTGCAAATAATCTTTTATTTAGAGTAGACGCAAAAATCATTTGATAGAGAGGACATTAGAATAAATGTAATTAAATGAGAATAAGAAAGTCATGTTCCATTCCACGTCCACTCTTATTGACTCGTGATTTTAAATAACACAATCATTTCTACTGTTATGAAAAAGAAAAATTAATTTTAGATGATCCTATGCAATTCTAAAGTTATTTAAAGGGTTTTCCAAATTTAAAACATACAAAAAAACAAATTTTATAATTTTAGGTGAAGTTTTTTTCTGTCACAAATCCTAGAAAAAATTTCTGGATTTATTTATTTGTATGTAAGAAGAGCCCATGAAAACTAAGTGGTGGGTAAATAATAGTTTAGAGTTAAACTATGTTAAGTTTTTATTTACCTGTGTACATAAATCTATATACCTTTATCATATTTTTACATATGGGTAAACAATTATATAGACTATAATTGTGCAGTTTATACATGATAACACACTACAAGAGAACATTAATTTAGGGACCGATATTTTACAACGTTTTTAGGATGTTGTAAAATAGGGAGGTATTTGCAACTTCTTTACGACGTTTAGAAAAAACGTCGTAAATGAGTTGTAAACATACAACGAAAATAAACGTTGTAAACAAGTCGGTAATTTACGACTTTTTAACAACGTTTTCCCATTGCTTCAACAATTCGTTGTGAATAAGTCCCTAAATTGCAACACTTTTTACGACCTCTATAATTTACATCGAATTAACATCGAATGTCAAAGTAGGTATACACGTTTTTCTTGTTACGTAAAAGGTTTAAATAAAATTTAAACTTGGAGTTGTAAAGGTGTTGGTAAATTTAAAATTACGTTGTTAAAACGTCACTACTTTACAACTCTTTTACGACTAAACTGTTTACAACCCACCGTTCACACACGGAAAAGAGCACCTAGGAGATATGATGATGGTGGTGTCGCCCAAACTTATGCAGTAGAGGGAGTTCCTGATATTTTTCCTCAATTGGACGTCTCAGTGGAAAATTAAAAGAAGTTTGGTGGAGTAGTCCCGAAGACCGCCACGCGGCACACCACATATATACTTCTGAATTGCACTGAAGTGCTTCCGTTTGAAAGGTATATATATACTATGTATTGTATATAGTTAATGAAATGTGTATTACTTTAAATTAACATATTTTTATATACATATGTAGTTTATTTGTTAGTCAGGTAAAAGAAACTATTGAAGGAATTTCAGATGCAGAAGTACTTAAGCGGAAAGATATGCACTTCAACAGAGGTGTCCGTTACAACAAATTTGGAGTTGTGGACGTGAATGGGAGGAGAAGATACAACAAGTTTGAGCCTTTCGTCTTAGCATCGCAAGCAGAGCAAGTTAGCTTCATTCCATATCCAAGGATCAAAGAGTCAGGCATCAATTGGTTAGCTGCAGTGAAGATCACACCTCGTGGGCGAATTATTGGATGTGGAGATTTACCGTTGCAGGAAGAATCATGTTCAGCTATACAAGTGCCAGAACAAGCTACAGAGCTAGTGATTCTTATCGATCCGGAAAACCGAGAGTATGAGGATCTCCCTGAAGAAGACGTTGACGATGAGGAGCGTGACGAGTTTGCAGAAAGTGATAATCCAAGTAGTGGAAATGGTAGTAACGGTGAAGAATCTGATTGACACTACGGTTTATACCGTATGAACAATTAATGTATTGTTGGAGGATTATCATGTATTTTACGTTATGTCAATCTTTTATAAATCATTTAAATTTAGTAAATTCATAAATCATTTAAAGTTTAATAAAACAAAGTTTTACATATCAATCAAAATTTTATCAATCTAAGATTTATAAATAAATCTACAATTCCGCAAAACACTTAGGAAAAAAATTTAGAAAAAAAAAATCAAAAAACGTCGTAAAGACGTTGGCGAACCAGAACGTTGCGGGTCGCCAACGTCTTTACGACGTTCGTTTTTTTTATAAAATTTTTCTCATTCCTAAATTTTGTATAATTTAAATCATACTCTTATAATTATACAAGAGTATGATTTAAATTATAAGAGTATGATTTAAATTATACAAAATTTAGAAATGAGAAAAATTAAAAAAAAAACAGAACGTTGTAAGATCGTTGGCGACCAGAAACGTCGTAAAGACATTGCTAGTTGCCAACGTCTTTACGACGTTCCGGTTTGCCAACGTCTTTACGACATTCTGTTTTTTTTTTTTTAATTTTTCTCATTTCTAAATTTTGTATAATTTAAATCACACTCTTATAATTTAAATCATACTCTTGTATAATTATAAGAGTATGATTTAAATTATAATAGTGTGATTTAAATTATAAGAGTATGATTTAAATTATACAAAATTTACAAATGAGAAAAATTAAAAAAAAAAAACAGAACGTTGTAAGGTCGTTGGCGACCAGAAACGTCGTAAAGACGTTGCTAGTTGCCAACGTCTTTACGACGTTCTGTTTTTTTTTAAATTTTTCTCATTTCTAAATTTTGTATAATTTAAATCACACTCTTATAATTTAAATCATACTCTTGTATAATTATAAGAGTATGATTTAAATTATAAGAGTGTGATTTAAATTATAAGAGTGTGATTTAAATTATACAAAATTTACAAATGAGAAAAAAAAAAAAAAACAGAACGTTGTAAGGTCGTTGGCAAACCGGAACGTCGTAAAGACGTTGCTAGTTGCCAACGACCTTACGATGTTTCTTTGATTTACGTAACGGGTATTTTAATTAAACATAACGTCTCAATGAATTGCACCGTAGTGGTACATTGAATCAACATTTGCCAACTTCTTTACATCGAAAACGTTGTAAATTCGTCCCTAAATTTACAACTCTTTCACGACATTTCATGAATTCCCAACTCGTTTACAACTCCACCTTTTCCCTATAAATACATCACCAATTTTGCAACATTATTCCATCATTCTTCATTCCACATTCTCTCTCTAAGGTATCACTCTCTCCCTTCTCTCTACAATTTTCTTTTTTTTTTGCAAATTTAGGATTTAAAATTATGTAGGTTGTTTAGAAATGATGTAGTAGGTACGGAATTTAGAATTTAGGCTTTATATATTATTTAGTAGTATCCAACGTCTAATTTACGAAACATCGTTTTGTAGGTACAAATTATGGCACCCCGGAAGCATACACGCCGTGTCCACTACAGTGACATACACGCCGCGTCCACTACAGTGACATACTAAAGCAAACGACGGATGAGAAATTCGCAGCCATGGAGTCCATGATGGATATTTTGGTTGCGGGCAATCCACATGCATCTGCGGCTTTGGAGCTTAGACGTCGCAACCTCGGGATTAGGCCTACGGAGAATGTCGAGGTCGATTTGAACGAGCGGGTGGTTGAAGATCAGGACGACCGTAGCTCTGACATGTTCGACGAATTACTTCGTTAAATATTTTGTAATTTGTAATTAAATTTTGTAAAAACATTTTAATTATATATTTTATATTATAATTTTATTTTAATTATTTCATATTTTATTTTAAATACAAAAAAATTAAATTTCACAATTTTAATAAAAAAATACATAATAAATTTTAGTCCCTAAGTAGTTGTAAATTATTTCGTCTTTAAATAGTTGTAAACACTTTTCGTCTTTAAGTAGTTGTAAACAATGTCATCTTTAAGTAGTTGTAAAACTTTCGTCTTTACTTAGTTGTAAAGATTTCGACTTTAAAACGTTGTAAAAAAATCGACTCTAATTAGTTGTAAACTAAACGTTGTAAGGACGTTGCTAAGTTTACAATCAACTTACAACGTATATATTGGCATCGACTTTACAACGTACTACTACATTTACGAGGTTTTTACAACTCCGTTTTTACGACGTTTTAACAACGTTTTTTTTGCGTTGTTAACTTTTACAATGTTTTGTACCTTACGACGTGCAAGACACGACGTTTCACGCGGCGTCCCTAATTCGTTGTAAAAGTCCTTTACAACGCTTTAGGGACGAAAATGGGAGTTGTAAAACACATGTTCTCTTGTAGTGACATGATTGTTATGTTACAATTGGACACATTTATGATATGTTTAATATTCATGTTTTTTCTTTGTATTGCGACACATATGTTATCATCAGTTAAATAATATAGATATTTGCTCAATTTATATCTTACCGTGTTGTCAAATATATATTTTATCTAACTCATTTAATAAGTGCGGTATAGAACTTATCTTTTCAATGTATGAATAATATCAGTTTAACTTATTCGGTATCGATATACTAGAGATAAAATAGTTAAATTACAGACATTTTATCAAAAATCTAATTTCTTAAAAAATTTGTCAAACTTTTAGTTTTTCAAAAACTTATGTATTTTCATTAAATTATCCCTTGAAAATCAGGTTAACAAAATAAAATAAAAATAAAATAAGAGCATATAAAACCAAACAATATTATGTTTTATCTAAGTTTTAATTTGTGCTAGAGCACAGGATATTATTCAGTAATAAATTCATAATGTAACACAAATTAATTTTTATATCATCATTAAGTAATTTCATATGTTCGTTTTTGCATATATTAGATTTGCAAAAACGAACATATTGTTGCTTTGTTCTATCTTAGAGATGGGTCGCAAATATGAGCACGCGAATAAGATTAAATTCATCTAAATGTTGTTAAACTTGGTTTATTATATACCAAATTGCCATGGGACCACCACACTCATTTAACATTCTTTACCAAATATTTTCAATTTAAAACCAAATAAAAATATACTTCAATGTTTAAATAAAGGTCTCGTGCTGTTATGCATTTTGTTACGTAGAAATCTGTGTAATTGTGTAAGGTTCAACGTACCAAATTTATTTTTACAAGATGGACTCGAATTTCATATAAATGCCTGCCCACCAAAATTTTTATAAAAATCATTGTTATCCCCGAAGAGAAGAAACTGAAATATTTATTTATTGAAATGAGTTAATGAACATGAACTAGCCATACATGACACTTTTATTTGTGAACTAGTTATACAATTTGGAAATTAACCATTGGCAAGTAGTTTTTTTTGTACGGGAAGTTTAAGGAGTCTCCAGTTCAAAGTCATTCATTGGGAGAAATATTCACATAAACTTTATCGGTCTATGAGAAGGTGTAAAGTCAAAAGATAATGATACATTGATATCAGAGATTCCAATCTATTAGTAAGAATCCATGATCACCTAAAAATCAAAATCTCTCAATTAACAATTTTTTTCTTAGAAATGAAGTGAGTAGTTATTTTAATGCATTAAAAGCTTTATTGACTAAGAGAGGAAAAAAGAAGTAATAAATTTCAATACTATAGAATATACTACAATATGTTATAGAACTTCTATATAATACATAATAGACGGTATATAACAATAAATTTAGAATTAGGAAAAAAATATATATTAAGTTTGATAAAATTTGTTCAGAAAGTATGTATAAGTGATAGTTATAAGATTGTAGACGATCTATATAAAATAAAGCAGAATAGAATTTTCGGTGTAGTCAAATTTTATGTTATCTGTTGATCTAAAAACAAACTAAAGGAGAAAATCAGTTTGTTTCATTAACCCAAGTCCCTCTCTTAAACGAGCAAATTTTCGATTCAACTACACAGTCTTCTATGGCCTCGTCTCATTATGTGTCGACAAGTTGGTACTTCTTGATTGATCACGTTTATATTCCAATTTTTTTTAATTTTGTTTGACCCCTTGTAAATGAAAATGGATTATATTACCAAACAGCTTTGATTCTACAAAGAATTACGTTTTCATTAAGAACTTCTTTTTACAAAAAACAATTTTAAAGATCAATTCTTCAAGGAAACAATTGATTCTAAAAACTATTTCTACAATTCGATAACCTAGAAGCACTATCTCAAAAGCTAATCTCTAAAACTACAATCCTCAAAATCCTTAGAACTGAATTACATCTCGAGATCTCTTTTATAGATGAAGAGCTATTTTTATCTGTTTCCTAATTTTTAAGAATCCAACTAAAAATCCTCTTCTTGGAATATGCTGATAAGATTCCTTCTTGATAATCCTTATCACATATTTGAAATTCAAACTTCAGAAGCTTCTGATCCCGACCTTCTCGCTTGTCTTCAACCACTCAAGTCATGTGATCTTCAGCGAATCTTCAATCTCCCCCTTTTTGACTTGAGTTGATAGTAAGCAAACACCTGCATTTTCAAACACTTGACAGTACTTGTTGTCTCCAACAACAGTATAGTAATTACCAGAATAACAAAATAACCTTCAAATAGAA
Organism: Lepidium sativum; assembly: GCA_023374145.1. Lineage (NCBI taxonomy): Eukaryota > Viridiplantae > Streptophyta > Magnoliopsida > Brassicales > Brassicaceae > Lepidium > Lepidium sativum. The sequence continues at coordinate 16,127 of JAKUCM010008449.1, forward strand.
ACGATCATAAATCCATGTTCCCACAACACCTCTAAAGAGGTGCAGACATTCATCAAGATGATGATTAACATTATAAGTTCAACAGGAAATGAAATGAAATGAAATACCACAGATTGGCCAAAAGATCTAGGGCTAAACAGTAGCTCCCCCTAAATTCTATGTGCTCCCCCTTAATCAGAAAAATCAAAAATTTCTTGGTCCGTCTCCTGACTCTTTACTCCCCTGCTTATCATCACACAAGTCAAAAAACAACACCTATGAATTTACCACTAACAAGCAGAATGAGGAATATAACCTTTGAGTGCCTTCTTGCACAAGTGTGTGATCTCTTCAGACATTACTAAAATCGTTTCCAGAAGCTCCTTAGATGTATATGTTTCTTCTTCCACATACGCCTTAGCTTTTCCTTTCTGTTTCCTATCTTTCGTCTTGTTACCAGATACAGATGGAATTGGTGCAGGCACTGCACGTTGCTTTGCCAGCAGACGAGTGAGCAGAGATGGGTACGGAAGGTAGAGCTTCGATTTGGAGTCTCTTGTAGACGCAGCAACCTTCTTGATTTGTCTGAATATCACTTTGCCGATATTCAACCGAGTTCTGGTTCCGATCCTATACGCCAATTGTAGTCTCAGTAGACTGACATACCCTTCATTCGATGTGGGAAGCCAATTCGTACAGTAGAATGTGTACAGCTGTGCATACAACTGCCCCATATGCGCCTTTTTGACCCTGTTCAGATTCTTGATAGCTCCTTCAGTGACAGTTTCAGCTATATCCTCCGACAGAACTTCAAGTTTTTGAGGATTGGAGCGATCCGTCACATTTGGTGACTCTAACACCTCATTAATCTTCTCGGGTGAAATCACGTACTTGTGGCCTCTCAGATACACTGTCCAAGACTCACTCTCTTGATCGAAATAAGGCATGTTTGCCCATAACTCAAACAGAACGTCAGTAGAATAATCAACTACAGATTCTAATGACCTTAACAGGCCCATATCCTTAAAAAGTTGAACTAACTCCGACTCCTCTTCATCAAATGTATACACACATTCCACTATAAATCGTTCGTTTGAAGATGAATAGAGCTTGTACCTACGGTATGCGTCTGCGGTGCTGAAAGTTCTTTGATCGAACTCAGGAGTTATCGATTGAGAGAACTCCCCTGTTCTGGCTATGCAACGGGACTTGCGGTTCTCTGAGACCACCGAATCATCGAGGTGACGCTTGAGGCTCCCCCGTGATACCTTGGCTCTGGGTATGGTACTTTTAGTACAGTGACTCAAAGAGTCCTGATTCCTCTTAGCTTTCACATTGTCTTCCTGAATGGGAGTCGGTGACTCAGATCTGCAGAATCTCGAGGGGGATCCTTCTGTTTGCTCCTCTACTGTTTGGGAGTTTGCATGTGACACTTCGTCTTCATAATTGAACTCCCAAGCCATTTTGAGTTCATCACGTTCATGATTGAATGTCGCCTTGGTTTCTTTCGCGTTCCCAAAAGCCTCAACCCCTCGGGTTGATAGACCACCATCACCCTTTCTTGATTCGTCACATACTCGACAATGTTTTGCAGTGAAAACCTTGCTACATATGCATTCTCCATCTTAAATCTCAGAATTTCGAAACCTAGGGTTTTCTCTTCTCTTCTTCGTTGAAGGCTGATTTGATTTTGTTTGTTGAGACAGTTGATTTTCCCTTCAGCATCGTGATCTATTTATATCCTCTTGAATGGGCCTGAAAAAAACGAACATACGGCCCCATTTTCCTTTTTTCAATTCTTCCGAAACGCATAATTAATTAATTCATTGAATCGATTTCACACAAACTATCGATTCACATTCAAGGTTTAAATCCATTCGTTTCTCTTATTCATTGAACCGAGTGACCCAGATTAATCTTGACATGATGAGCAATAAAAATAAGATTCATTGTATGTACTCCCCTCTTTTTTTTTATTCCTTTCATAACTTTCGTCTTGTCACACACAAGCTGTTTCAGCTAGCTGAAGTCCGAGATTACCCAACATACCCCTACTCAGCAAGACATGCAATCAAGTTTAAGATGTGATGACTAGACTTTCAAACCATCATACCTTTATCACTCAGCTTCAACAGTATTAAAATAATCAAGGCGATCAAGCAGCTGGAATTTCCTTTGGAGAGTCCCCCTTTTTTTATTGTATTTGTCAACTTCGCACTCAACATGCATCAACTCCAAGCTTTTGGCTAGTTACTAGCCTTTCCTTTGTTTTTTTTTTATATTATCGACACAGCGTTGTATCAGAGCATCACTTGACTTCTCAGCTTACTGATACAACGGCTCTCCTCAGCTCTTTGACCTCCTAGATCTTACCTTGATAAATCAACAACCTGATATTCACTGTGACAGTATGATGGGCAGCTATTTTTCATCAGCTCAATCAATCTTGATATCTGTCTACCCTCTTTCATGTGTCTGCTAGCTTTTCTCAGACTCAACTGCTTGCAACCGTTGCTCCATAGACACTTCCCCCTTTTTTAAAAAATATTTTCACTAGCATTCACAGACTCCAATCGCTATTCGTAATTGAATGAAACGATTGAAGCACAGTGGTTTAGTAAATAAATCAGCTAATTGATTTTCAGTGCCCACATGTTAAAGTTTTATCAGTTTCTCCTCGACAAGTTCTCGAATAAAATGATGACGAGTGTCAATATGTTTGGTTCGAGAGTGTTGAACTGGATTCATAGCAATACAAATAGCACTCTGATTGTCACAAAAAACAAGTAATGGTTTCGAGTCCATACCATAGTCAGCAGTCATTTGTTTCATCCATAGGAGTTGAGTACAGCAGCTTCCCATTGCAATATATTCTGCCTCTGCAGTAGATAATGACACACAGTTTTGTTTCTTACTTAACCATGCAATAAGATTATTTCCCGTAAAGAAACAACCTCCACTTGTACTTTTTCGATCATCTATGCTTCCTGCCCAGTATGCGTCACAATACCCTGCAAGACTTACAGTAGTGTCTTTAGTAAAAAAGATGCCAAGCTTGTAAGATACATTTACATACCTGAGTATACGTTTGGATGCAGTAAGATGACTCTCTTTGGGTTCAACTTGATATCTTGCACAGAGACCAACCGACAAACTCAACTCTGCACAACTTGCCGTGAGATAAAGCAACCCTCCGATTAGGCTTCTGTAAGCCGTTATGTCAACTGGTTTTCCCACCTTGTTTCTTGACAACTTCTCGTTTGATCCCATCATAGTTTTATCAGACTTGCTGTTTTCCATGCCGAACTTCTTTACCAAGTTTTTTGCATAAGTACTTTGATTCACGAATATTCCTTCAGACGTTTATTTGATTTGAAGACCTAAAAAATAAGTAAGTTCTCCGTTCATACTCATTTTGAACTCTTGAGTCATCACCTTGACAAACTTGTCAACCATTTGTTGTCTGGTTGAGTGGAAGACAATGTCATCGACGTAGATTTGCACCACAATGAATCCTTTTTCACTTTTGAGGGTGAACAGTGTCTTGTCAACACTCCCTCGCACATATTGATTATCAACCAGAAAGGTTGCTAACCTCTCATACCAAGCCCTAGGTGCTTGTTTGAGCCCATACAAGGCTTTTTTTTAACTTGTAAACATGATTCAGATGCTTAGAATCCTGGAAGCCTTTTGGTTGTTCCACATACACCTCCTCTTGTAGATTTCCGTTCAAAAATGCACTCTTGATATCCATCTGATAGAGCTTGAAACCCATTTTGCATGCCATGCCAAATAAAAACCGAATCGTAACTAGTCGAGCAACTGGTGCAAAGGTTTCTTCAAAATCAACTCCTTCAACTTGTGAATAGCCTTGTGCAACTAACCGAGACTTATTTCTGATAACATTCCCTTCTTTATCTATCTTGTTTTTAAAGATCCACTTTGTTCCAACAACATTTACTTTGTCCGGCCTTGGAACAAGTATCCAAACATTCAGCCTTGAGAAGTTTGATAGTTCCTCTTGCGTAGATGAAATCCAGAAATCATCAGTAATCGCCTCTTTGTAAGTCTTAGGCTCAATCTTGGATACGAAGCAGATTTTATCAACTATATCCACAAGACTTTGACGTTGTGTCATGAAGGAACAAAAGCTTGTTATTGTGCTTCCAGCAAGCTGCTTAAAGTTGATTTGCTTCCCACGAGTGATTCTCTCCCCCTGAATCTCTCCTATGACATCTGTAAGGGAGTGATTCCTATGCACTTGTGGAGTTGTTGCTGTCACGAATTCTCTTGTGTTTGTGTTGTGATCATCTGCATCAATATCAGAGTTCCGATTGCTTTCACTGAAATCAGCAAGGGTTAAGCGGAACGTAGATGAATCATCGAAAACAGCATTCATTGTTTCTTGCACTGTAGACGTTCGTTTATTGTATACACAAAAAGTTGTACTTGATCCTGAATAACCAAGAAAAACCCCTTCATCACTCCGTGAATCAAATTTCCCCAAGTGATCTTTATCATTGAGTATGTAACATATACACCCAAACACATGAAAGTAATGAACTGTTGGTGTTTTTCCTTTCCAAAGCTCATAGGATGTCTTGTTGGTTCCTTTTCTTACATACACTCTATTGATAATGTAGCATACAGTTCTGACAGCTTCAGCCCAGAATGATTTCGATACGTTGCTTCCATATAACATCGCCCTTGCCATTTCTTGCAAAGTTCTGTTCTTCCTCTCTACTACACCATTTTTCTTGAAGATGTCATTTTCAAATTCTCCACCATGATCACTGCGAATGTGTTTAATGCCTTCACGTTCGTTCTTCAACTGAAGTGCTAACAGCCTGAAGCTCTCAAATGTATTGCTTTTCTCTCTAATGAATCTGACTCATGTGTAACGACTGAAGTCATCAACAATCACCAAAATATATCTTTTTCCTGCTAGACTCTCAACTTGAATGGGACCCATTAGATCCATATGGACAAGTTCAAGTGCCTGTTTCGACCTTACATCTGGTACAGACTTGTGTTGGGTTTTCACTTGTTTTCCCGAGTTACAGGGTCCACACACAAACTCATGATTTGCTTTAAGCTTAGGCAATCCTCTAATGATTTCCTTAGATGCTAGTTCAACCATTGTTTTAAAATTCATATGTCCAAGACGTTGATGCCAAACCTGAGTTTCACTCTCTGATCTCGATGTCATGCACTGAGTACCTGGAACCCACATGTAGCAATCATTTGCTGTTCGAACTCCTTCTAGATGAATCAGTCCTTGACTATCAAAGGCTTGACAGGTCGTTCTTGTGAATGTAACGTCAAGTCCAGTATCACATAGTTGACTAATACTAATCAGATTAGCTTTCAGTCCATCGACTAAATACACATCTGTCAACTTAGGATCCATAGCATTTACAATTTGACCTTTGGCTCGAATTTTTCCTTTTGCTCTATCACCAAAAGTCACTCTGCCAATCTTGACATTTTACAGTCCCTGTAACATTCCTTCTTCTCATGTCATGTGCTTTGAGCAACCGCTGTCAAAATACCATGTTCCTTTAGAGGTGGTTCCGTCAAGTTATCTATCAGCAGTAAAGGTCACTCTACTGTAGAGATCTACCCGTTTTACCCATATTTGTTGTCTATTTTCTCCATTGTAGGTAAATTTTTTTGTCTCCTGATTTGCTGAATCCGTTGATACCATAGGCGGCATTGAGACTTTATGTGACCTTGGTTCCCGCAGTACCAGCAGCGAATCGCTCTCCTCCATCTTGATTGATAGTGATCACTTATCTGTCTCTCCCATCCGAGACCTGATCTTGATTGTGACTCTTTTGAGTATTGATCATGACTTCCCTTCTGTCAATGGTTAATGTTGACAGATATGTTTGAAGCTCGAACAAATTTGTGTTCAACTACAGCGGCACCTTTGTATCCAAGGCCTTGATTGTCCTTGTCAGTTCTTCCAATTGTCAAGAGATAGACAAGATCTTTGGTGCCTTTGGACAGCATTATAATCTGTTTCATTTGTTCAGATAGTTGTCGTTCAAGTTCTGAATTTCTACTCCTTGTATCTGTTAGATCCTTCTCAGCTTTAGCCAGTTGATTTTCAAACAACTATTTTTCCGCTATCAAGCGCACATTTTCTTGCTTTGTATCGACCAACGATTTGACAAGCAGTTTGATTTGATCATCAGGCAACATGTCTAGTTCATCTTCAGAGTCTGTCTCTAACATATCTTTTTCTACATTGCCCAAAAGGTGAGTATCATCCCTGTGAGTGATTGGGTTCTTTTGACATTCACCCATTAGAACAACTGTTTGTTCAATTGCTTGTTTAATGTTTTCTTCCTCATGATCTTCGAGGCTGACAATGCCAATTCGAGTAACAAAGTGATTAAGTATATCACTCCCATCTTCATTGGCAGAATCTGACTCACTCATCGATGTAAACGCCGACTTCCCGTTCACTCGAGTGGTACACTCATTTTTGGTGTGTCCATATCCTTTGCATTCATAGCATTGAATCTTCATTTTTCTCTTGGCAGTAGGACATTCGGCCTTGAAGTGTCCGTATCCTTGACACTCGAGACATTGCTTATCTGATTTGCGATTGTCTCTGTCTGATGAGACCTTGACAGAGGTTTGATACTCTCTTCTTTGTCCTCTCTCAGCTTTTCTCAAAAAACGTTTAACTATCAGACCAACTTTTTCTTCCAAGTCATCAGATACTTCCTTTTCATTTGATTCTTTTTCTGTGACTAGAGCTATACTCTTACTTTTGTTTGTCAGTCTGGGAGCTAATTGCAATTCATACGCTTGCATCATCCCTACTACTTGATCAAATTTGAGAGTATCTGAGTTTTGAGATACCTCAAGAGCTGACATGTCCATGAAACTTCGAGGGAAGGCATCTTAGAAATTTCTTCACCAACTTCTTATCTTTGTATGTCTTTTCCAGAATTAGAGCTTCATGTGCAAGAGACGACAATTTACTACTAAACTCAGCAATAGTTTCTTCTTCTTGCATGGTCATATTTTCGAATTGAGATGCGAGAATGTCAATACGTGTCCTTTTAACACTGCTCGTTCCTTCAAAACCGACTTGAAGAATACCCCATGCTTCTTTCGCACTTGTACATCCTTGTACCCTTTTAAACTGATTACTGTGAAGTGAGCTGAAAATAGCTGATAAGGCCTTAGAGTTCCATTTTGCATCAGCTTTTTCTTCAGCCGACCATTGTCTCCTGGGTTTTGGTTTGAGTGTCCCATCTTCGTCTCTGATCGTTGGCGGTTCCCATCCTTCTTCAACAGCAAGCCACGCATCAGAGTCTATTCCCTGAATGGTTTGCGCCATTTGGACTTTCCAGTGTCCATAGTTATCTGGATCTAGTTTCAGCGTTTAGCTACTACCATCAGCTGTTGTTGTGGATTTTCCATTTTGTTCTCCAGGATCGAACACCTGAAACACTTAACAAAGTTATGCGGTGACCCGCTCTGATACCAATTGAAAATGGATTATATTACCAAACAGCTTTGATTCCACAAAGAATTATGTTTTCATTAAGAACTCCTTTTTACAAGAGACAATTCTAAAGATCAATTCTTCTAGCAAACAATCGATCCTAAAAACTACTTCTACAATTCGATAACCTAGAAGCACTATCTCAAAAGCTAATCTCTAAAACTACAATCCTCAAAATCCTTAGAACTGAATTACATCTTGAGATCCCTTTTATAGATGAAGAGCTCTTTTTATCTGTTTCCTAATTTTTAAGAATCCAATTAAAAATCCTCTTCTTGGAATATGCTGATAAGATTCCTTTTTGATAATCTTTATCACATATTTGAAATTCAAACTTCAGAAACTTCTGATCCCCGACCTTCTCGCTTGTCTTCAACCGCTCGAGTCATGTGATCTTCAGCGAATTTTCAGTAAAAAAATTTAACGTATGGAATATTTCTTTACGTAACAACTTGAGCACTTTGTTTTTCATTCAAAATAAAAAGTTATGAAGATAAATGTAATATTATTCATAAGGAACCACATGGTTAATGGACACAGATCTTAATGCTCATCACTATAGAGCGGTAAAAGTTGTGACTTATAAATACAAATTACGCGTTTTGAGTGATCAACAATTTATCCCATAACCCAACGAAATTTAATAAAAAAGATTAGAGACAGAGTGTCGACAGTGGAACTCTAAATATTTAAATACAGCCTTGTTTCTTCAAATTATATCCTTCAAAACCCACGCCCTACTTTTTGGATATCAACTTTTTTTTGATAATTTTTTTTGGATTACGGAGGTATCCCGAACTTATCCGACAAATTTTTCAGATATAAAAATATGTTAGATACTTACATATGTTAATCACCTGTATTTAAAATGACCGAAACTTCCAACATAAACTAGTGGATATCAATTTTTTGAATTAAATGTATGATTCTCGAATTCGATTTGGTTTGGTTCGTTTTCTTAGAAATTCTAAATTTTTTAAAGTAGGTTTTATGCACAAGACAATGCCTTATAAGAATTAAAGGGACTTGAAGATGTTTTTTTACCAATTTATTCGAAATAAAAGTTTTAGTTACCATATAGATAGAATCATTTTGATTATTTGATATCGTAGTATAAAGGTACCATCTTAAGGTACAAATAACTTGTACTATATATATTAGGAGATTGACCAGGTTACGCCTGGTTTTTTGTTTAGAAACATTTATGTGTAGTTTATTTGTTGGGTAACTTGTCAAATTTTGTGATTTGTGTTGTATTTCTGAAATGAAAGGTATGTGCATCAGAAATAGATAATTTTATTATTACTTGGAATGGTAAAATTAAATTTATATTGCCTTACATATTGGACAATTTTTATTTACCGTTAAGCCAACTTATTATGCAATCATGGTGGTAGATGTGGTTGCAGGCTAGATTATTAATGACATCTCGTTCTTTGAATGTTTAAAGGCAAATAGTGCAATTTTCTGTTATGAGTTATAGCTATGAAGCAGACTTCAATCAGGATTCTGGTCTGGTTTTATTTATTATTTAAAGATCAAAAGTACATGTGTGAAATTATTTGAAGACCATGTTTATAATATTATTTGAAGAACAATTTAAGAATATATCTTTGATGAAGTAGTATTTATTTATAAAGTTATGTCACTGAAATATCCAAAATGCATAAGATGTTATTCTTTTCGAATAATTAGATTGATAAGATACAAAAACCTCAAATCCTTTTATATTTTGTCTAAATTAAGAGAAAGATAACAAATTCTAGATATCAGAATTATTAGTTGGATTAACTAAACGAAAAAATGACATGTATATAAAATATTCAACCCAGTTATTTTGGATAGTATAAAAATAAAAATAAAAATGAACTATGGACATTCAAAAGTGGTGAATATGTATAGTTTCAATAGAAGATTAAACAACTTCATCATTGTAAATCAACCGACGTGTAATATGGACATTCAAAGGTCTTTCTAATTCGGATAACGAATATTAAGTTACATATTATATAGTCTTTGGTCCATAAATATATTTAAAATGTAAAACAAACCTTTATTTTCAAATATTTGTTTTAACAAAATTGAAATGGACTTAATTAATAAAAAGAGATGAAGAAATGAACGGAGAAGAAGGTTCAGTTTCAGGTAAGTAGAGGGTTTTGATTTATGAATGACAAAATCTAGATATATAATAAACTAAATTATGCTATATAAGCTAATTGATTATATAATATATTATGAAAATTGTTTATTCTAAAGAAATTTTATTTTAAAGAAACCTATTTAACTTTTTTTCTTTGACTCGGTTCATATTCAATTTACGTTTTTCGACAATGTAAAAAAAAAATAAATATAGTTCATCTTACCTTACAATAAATTCTTTTGTTTCATGCAATCTCTTTATCAACCCATTATCTACACCTTGGATTAATGAAGCCATTTGCAGGTTTGTATCATGATAGATTCAATAAACTTTGGATGACTTTATTAAAGTATGCGTATTTAACAAAACACAACATTTGGATAATAATGAATATTGAGTGAAAGTAATTTTATAGAAAGGTGATCTCGTAGTAGTGCAACGTTAAACCAAAAAAGGGGAAATAAGATGGAACTTGTGAATAGTATGGAGGGACAGGAAATTGATAAAACTTGTAACATTGAGAATGATTTTAAATTAAATCAAAGAAATAACTTGTAATGTGAGGTGAATAAGCTGGTTTAGTTGTCTAGATGGGGGCGCTTCTTGTTCTTCACGTCTTCATCGGATATTTCGTTTGGATGTATGTTCTGAACCTTGTAAAGAATTGCACAGTCGGCATATATGGGATTCCAGACGCCTCGTCATTCAAGCCAACATCGTTCGGAATAATACGGGAGACAATGAAAGTTTGACGTGAAGCGAGGAAGTTGTACATTGACACTTTGATATGGAATTTGCAAGTTTGGCCAATAATGTGTTTTAAACTTTCAGGAGTTTTAGTTTTTAGTGCTTCATTGTTATCATCTCCCTAGGTAAAAAGGTAACAAAGTTTGGTTATTACTTGTATGGAAGGTGTAGGTGTTTTTTTTAGGTGCAAGGGCATTGAATATACCTCAATGAATGGGTTTATAATTTCAGAAGCTTTCCGTCCTGCAAAGTTTGTCCCTTCACGATCAAAAATCACAAATGTTGTTGTGTCTTTGTTGTGGTCACGGACCCTTACTTCAAAGCGGTACCTACACATCCATTTGGATACAATTATTTGTTGTTTAGTTTGTGTTTGTGTTGGACATGTCCTTTTCAAATGAAAGCATAGTGTGCAAACCTGATGAGGTCGACATTGTTGTATTTTAGACACGTGTTGCAGTAGAATGAGAAGCTGGATTTTCCCAACTTTGTGTTACAGCTACTGCACGAGATGTAGTACCAACTATATTGTTCGTCGATGACATTTATTGTAGTGAGACAGATAAAGCTTCCCGCCTTGTTTGTTTGTCATTGGAAAGTAATTAATAATCTCAACGACTGTGTTACAGAGTTTAGAACTTGTAGGGTTATCAGTTTTGAAAAGGGACTTACCTATGGAGTTTCACTTTGCAGATACTGTTGTAATTCTTTGATAGTCACAATTTCCAGTTTTGTGATGGAGGATGATGTGCTTGAAATAGTCGGAGGTTTCTTGTCACTTTGAGATAAGCTGAAATGTGTTTTTGTTGTTATGTTAGTGTCGATTTGGCTATCATTGGGAAATGATGGTAATCATGCAATAACATCAGAGAATATACCTTTTGAAAAAAACATTTGGTGTCATCAACGTCATTGTCAAAAAAGAGGCGGGTAGCTGATGTCGAGCTTAGGTTTACAGTACCTATAGGAAAATTAGGTGTGTAGTGGGATCGAATATAAGTTGTAGTTGTATTTGGGATTAGTGAACATGGAATTGAATATACCTCATATAGATTTTGGGTTCACAGTAGTGATGAGAATCACTTTTGGCTTAATGTGTGCGTTATTCCATCGGGTCCTAAACTTTTCGGCAATGTTTCCCCATAAGCTAACACGGATGTCACACATGGATATTAAATGTTTGATCGTTATTTTGAGAGAGAGATGTATTAAGCGTAAAGCTTGCGAGGGCTTACTCTTGATGTTGGAGGTGTAGAAACACTCTATCACTTGATCTTGTGTCATGTACTTGAGGTGTCATTTCTTTAGTGGATGTCAAGTGGAGGTTGTCACTTGAAATTACACGGAGCTCACCTATGACATCTAAAAGACATAAAAGTAATTTCGTGTGGCGTGATGTTTATGTGCTAAGTATTGTAAATGGGTAAGTATTGGGTTACCGAAGATGTTAATGTTGGTGTCAACAATTGCAGAAAACTCTTGGAAAGTCTTTAGTCTAAACTTGTCTTCTTCAATTATGTGATCTCCGAGTGGTGCCGGGAGAAATATAATTTTTTCAGTGAAAGAGATGGAGTGTTTGTAGTCGGAGACACAGTAATACTTCTTGCTGGAATTGACCATGAAGTTTTTCAATTTGTATACTGTCGTCGCCATCAGTTCTTCTTGAAACCGAATTGCCCGGTTTGCCGAAATAAAACCTTGAACTGCATTTCCCTACAGCCGTATTGATACGAAAAAAATAGTGTTGTATATTTAGAAGAAATAGATTTCAATGTATCTTGGAGTCAAAGAGGAGGAATTCAATGCCTTTAATATTCTTCTTGTACGTATTTAAAAGCTTAGAAAAATTATAGGGAACAAAAAAATTTTAAAAGAAAATGGGTTTGAAAAAGGAAAAGCACACCAAAAAGAGACCAAGACATACAAAATCGAAGGCCTAAAATTCTGCAATTGTAGATTCGAGATAGTTGTGAGCATTGGTCATATATTCATATTCTTTTTTTTCTTTTAAATTCTCTATGTTTGTGATTTTGATTCATAAATCATACTATCGTTTTCTATTTTCAATGTCATTTTAATAGATTTTTTTGCTTTGCTTGTATTCATATATCAAATATTATATATATAGTAGGTTAGTTGTTTAACAGTATAAAGATAATATAATAATTTAATATAAAAAATATTCTGAAGCATCAGCACAAAAAATTGAATGACATGTCAATGTAAAAGTGCTTTTAAGAAACTTTTAATAAAAAAATTCTGTGATTTATAGAAAGTAAATGATGTTACCTTTCTCAATAGATGACAGATTAAAGAACTTATAAGCTAATCATTTTTTGGGACTAATATAAATTGGTCACTAAAAACATGTAAGTTGTAAAATTTATTCCGTGAATTTTGATTTTTTACTTTTTTTTTGTTACTCTCCGTTGTTGCTTCGTTTGGATTACTGCGAAAACTCATAATAAAGTAATAACTAAACGAACAAATATGGAAGCTATAGATGTTAAAATCAATCAAACATTTTTCAAAACCCGCTTAGCAGTATAATCTTGAAAGGAAAAAAGGAAGACAATGAATTTAAGGGTAACAGAAATAAAAAAAAAAGGTATTCAGATTGTTGTACCTAATAAAGCAAGGGTCGAGAATATTTGACATTGATGATCTTCTAGGAAAACACTAGGTGTTGTTTTTTTCACATGAACCATATTATTTTGAGAAAAATGAGAATATAAGAAATCACTAAAGATTAAACGAATTAGACAAATACTTGCAGTAGGGAACGTTAGAAAATTGGAAGAGAAACTTTTGTGATTAATTTCAGTAACATTTATCACTTTTAAATATATTGTGGATCAATACCCATTTAGTTTCCATCAATTTTTTAATAAAACTAACGCTTAAACGTAGAGTGTGAGATGTTTAAAAGGTGAGTTACTAAGTGAGTTTTTTAAGAATTGTTTTAGAAAATTTATGTTGACCATAGCATCATTAGAAGAGATTAAAAAACCTGATGTGAATTGCTTAAGAAGTATCGAAACCTTGCGTTTATTATAGTATATATATATATATATATACTGGTCACTAATTAATTGACATTTAGCAATGAATAGAAGTTAGTTATGAGTTTCTGACCACAAAAAATGTGTATCTCGATTATTAGATAAATTATGAAGAATTAAGTGTGCCTTACAAAATCATTCCTACAATAATAGAAAACTTTGGTCATTGGTATAGAAAAATCATACCGTCAAACACGGTCCAAGAATCATGCCCAAGTAATTCTCTTTTCATCTCTTTTTCCTTTTCTTTATATATATATATGAATTAAACAGCTGCTTGTATTATAATAGAGTTTCCGGTATTACAAGGGCAGCAATACCAGATAATTGATACATTATATAAACCAAAACTAGCATTAAAGTAAAATTAGATAGTTTGCACGTAAAAAAACTCAAACTTTTTAGAGCTTTTGTATAACATTTGAATTATCTTTTTCAAAATGTAGAAAAAAATCCTGAATTCCCTCTAATTCTATTGGCTTAGCGGACATTTTTAACATATTAGAAAGTTCCTGCGTCTTCGAACCAAAATTTTGGTGAAAAAGATAATACATCCGAATAAAGTATAAAATAATAATTTTTGTTTGATTATAGAGGATAAAATAATAACTTTACTATTATGATGGTTTAGTTTTTTTACAACTGATTTAAAAGGTATTTTCAAATCAAATTTTAAATTATTTTAGTCATTATCCTTACTTTATATGACTTAAAACACTATTTTATTACTATGAAAATGAATTCTAAGTATTTAATATTTTTCAGACGAAACTTGCACGAAATTGGTTTTAAACATTTGTTGATACATCTAACTTATCCGAATAATACAAATACCAATTACTACTTGAATAATGTACCGTCTTTCTCTCAACTAATTTTTCTTTTCTTTAAAATAAAAAATCACCGGAAAAAAGTGGCAGAAATATGAGAATGTATGACGAATAGAAAATTCTGCAGCCAAGTGGTGGCATTAAAGACACGTGGTCTAAGTTCATTGGCTATGTACCTTTAACTCTTTTGGATATCATTTCATCATAAAATAATAAAAATAAAATAAAAAGTTATGAAAAAGTGAAGAGACTTGAGTGATTATTTCAGGGTGATACACATGAGATGTATCATGCTTACTTTTCAATTTTTTTAAAAAAAAAAATCTGATGAGATTAAAAATGTATCACCATTAACTATGTTCTTAGTCTTTTCATGTTTCCAAGTGCTATTGTTAAACTTTAACTCTGTAATAATCCTCATAAAAAATTAGCAAAATTTATAGTCATTAATCTCACGGATTCTTCAATTTATTTATTCCAATACTGTTTTTGTTTATTGGATCGTTAGATATTGTGTCACATAATATTATTGTTCAATTGTGTAATACAAAATCAATTTGAATTGATGTTTTTTAAGATAATCAATCATGAAAATACATTAAATGAATTATTTCCAGAATAAACAATCATGAAATTGCACATCTTTATGCAACGCTACAAATCCAATTTCTTTTGGGTAATATAGTCAATAGTACTTTTTGAAGAAAAAACGATAATAACATTGGTTAACATGAATTTTTTTGTTAAAGGGTCATAAATTATAGTTCGTTATAATTTGTCGAATACTTATCAAATATTATACTATATAAATTATGTTTTATCGATCAAATTATTGAAAAAAATGTTATTTTATGTCACCTAACTAAAAAAACTTATTGTCATCTATTAGAATTTTTTCTTCCATTTTAACATTTCACTAGTTACAAACTTATATTAAATTTTTAATATCTAATATTTTTTATTATATATATATTTGGCTCAAATATGTTTCTTATATAGCGTGAGTCAAATACATTATTTTACAATTCATATATATACTATATAATAATATTTTTATATTTTTTCAGAAGATGAGCTCATATATAAACGGTAAGACAGAATTGGATGGAATATCTCCAAGGTAAGCTTGAGGGACATCTTCCAACAAAAAAGAGTGAGAGAGAGAGAGAGAAAATGAGAGAAAAGAGCGGAAAAGAGAAAAGATTTGTGAGATAATATTTTGAGTGAAATTAGGGTTTATATCTCTTCTTATTTTCTTCAAGAACATTGTAAACAACAACAAAAAAAGCTTCATCTTCCTACAACTCTCTGTTGTCTTTAATCAGAAACAAAATCACGATTTTCTTATAAAGTGTTATGGGTTTATATTTTTCCAAAATCCATTTTAGAAACACACTTTAGCAACAACAAAAAACCAGATCCATCACTGTTTTACAAAATATTATGTTGATTAATTCTTTGTAATTTTTTTTTCTTGTGGGTTTATATAGAGTTGATCAACTTCATGGGCATATTTTAGTTCCCTCAAGTTTGATCCTCTTTTTATTATTATTATTTTGTCGATATAATTATATTTTCTTTAGTTTTTGATCTACAATGGAGGTTGCTTATTTCAAACCTCGTTGATCAAATTTTATTTCTGTAAAAAAGATACAAAACCACACTTTGAATTTTTGCTAAAAAGACAGGTTTTTTATTTTTAAAAATTTTATTTAGTATTTTGTATTTTGTAGTATATTTTTTTGTATTTCAGGAAACTCTAATGGCAGATTTCTTCAGTCATGGTGGCAGCGAGCTTATGGAAGCACTTCAACCTTTTTACAAAAGTGCTTCCACGTCTGCCTCAGATTCTGCGTTTGCGTCTTCAAACGCACCGTTTGCGTCTGTGCCAAACGACTCTTCTTTTTCTTACTATAATCCTCAGTCTCAAAACGTTTCTTCTTCTTTTATTACTACTCAATCCGAATATTACCCGGATATCTATTCTGGATCCATGACCTACCCATCTTCTTTCGGGTCGGATCTTCAACAACCTCAAAACGACCAATATCAGTTTCATTACCAAACTGACTTCACTTATCCTCATCAAGACAATCCTTGTATGCTCAACTTCATCGAACCGAATCAACCGAGTTATATGATCCAACCGGGTCCAGTTTCGGGTTCGGTTTCAAAGCCTACAAAACTCTATAAAGGAGTGAGACAAAGGCACTGGGGGAAATGGGTCGCGGAGATCCGTTTACCCAGAAACCGAACCCGACTTTGGCTTGGGACATTCGACACGGCCGAAGAGGCCGCGTTGGCTTATGATCGCGCCGCGTTCAAGCTTCGTGGCGACTCGGCTCGGCTCAATTTTCCAGCTCTCAAATACCAAACCGGCTCATCTCCATCAGACTCCGGCGAATACGGACCTATTCAAGCCGCAGTTGATGCCAAACTTAAAGCCATATTAGCTGAGCCAAAGAACCAACCAAGAAAAACTGAAAGACAATCAAGGAAACGAGCTAAAGCCGCGACTTCTTCAACTGACCAACCAACACCTCAGCCAGGGTCGGGTGAAAGTGACGGGTCGGGTTCACCAACTTCAGATGTTATGGTGCATGAAATGTGCCAAGAGACGGAGATGCCATGGAATGAGAATTTTCTGCTCGGAAAATGTCCCTCTTACGAGATTAATTGGGCTTCAATATTGTCATAAAAAACAAAGATTAGAATTCAATTCATTTTTATTCATTTTATAATATATTTGTATTTTCTTTTGCAATATTTTAGGGTTTTTTAAAATAGTTAGCTGTGCTTAAAAGTTTGCAATTTAGCATATTGTATGAATGTAATGCAAGTATGTAAAATAAATGGACAGCTAAAGCTTTTTTTCATGGCGTATTTTGTGGATCTTTCTATTATTGTAATGCAAATACGTAAAATTCTGTAGTTATATTGCTAATCAGTAAGGGTGAATAACTAAAATGATTTCAATATTTTGTTTAGTTACTAGAATAATTTTATTGTTTTGAATATTACTTAAATATATTTTGGATTTAATACTAAAATACCCTTATTTTCTTTGTTGACAAAAAAACCAATCTACAAAAGTATCATTAATAAAATCTACGGTCAATGTAAAAATAGATAATAGTGTTAGATTTATTTATATATAGTTGTTGATAAAATGACATTTTGTCAGTAGACATTTTAACAAATGATGGTAGACTTTCTTTGTGTTTGATGGTAAATATGGTTTTGTTTGATAATAGATTTGTTTTACTTCAAAAATTCGAAGAACATATATGTAATGGTAGATTTACTCATTCAGGTAATGGAAGATTTACTTGATTGTAGATTTACTTTCATTCAACGACATAACTATTGTGGATCCACAGTGATAGACTTATATTTCGTTTGTTTTAAAGAGTTTCTTTAGCTTGATGGTAGGTTTATTTATAAGTAACAATAGACCTTTAGATTGCTTAGTGGTAGACTTATTTTTATTCAGTGGTAGACTTGTTTTGTGTCAGATAAAACATAATTCATATCTCACACTACTTATTTTGACTCAATGGCATATTTTTCCTTTGCTTAATGGAAGACTTTGTTTTTATTCCATGGAAGACTTTTGCATTAAATATGACATAAATATATTTATGGTAGAGTTATTTTGACTTAATGGTAAACTTTACACTTACTCCATAATAGACTTATTATATTTTGATGGTAAACTTTCCAACTGCGAACAACAGCATATATAACATGCGATAATAGACTTTTATTCTACCCTATGGTAGAGTTACTCGATTCAGTTATGACAAACTTATTATCATTTGATGGTAAACTTATTTTTCATCAAATAAGACATACTTGTTATTTGATGGTAAACTTATATTTTATGTTTAATCGTAGACTTTTGTTTTAATTTTATGGTAGACTTATTTGATTGTAAAACCCTAGATACAAAAAATTAATTTTGCTCTTATACAATGCACATGCCTTTATGCATTTCGAAGTAAAATGATTTCAATGCAATTGTAGACTTTTGTTTTGGGTTATGGTATATTTTTTTAATGTAAAACCCTAGACAATCCATCTTCTTTGTTTAGTCGTGTTAAACTCCATGAAAATGAGATTTTTTATTCTAAGCTTTAGTTTTTGCCACTCATACTAATCAGATCTTGGTTTTCTTGTCCTATATATGAATCAAATTATATAATGTGTGGAAAATAGAAATTTGTGAGAAATATATGTGTTACTTTTTCCTTGACAAATTTATAATGTGTAGAGTTTTGGATGTCGAAGTGGATGAAAAGAAGAAGGCTACTTTCAAAGAGGAAAAAGAAGAAAAATGAGATCAATGACAGTTCTGTTTTCCTTTTGTCCGTGGGCAATTTTGTCATTTATTTTATATTTATAAAACTAAAAAATAAAAATATAATCTAGTAGTTACACACAAAAAAAGTATTATTTTAGTAATTCTTTCTTTTAGTAAACATATATATATATCATAATCTATCGGTGAAATAAAGAATATATTGATACATGGAATTATACATTAAAATATATATTAGAATCGATTTTGTTTATATTTGATTCTAATCATGAATTTTCAATGTATAATTGTATTGATTTTGGTGATTCTTCAGTAAACTTTGATGTATATTTTCTAGAAGTTTGAGAAACTTATGTGCATTTCTAAATCCTGTAAAGCAATGCCACCTAATGTTTTCGATTAGAAGATTTACGCAGATTCGTGATTGACGTATTATCTATATATGTAATATTTGTAAGACATAAAGCAATAGATAAAAATATGACAGAAAATTGAATACAGAATATTCAACCTTTAATTTCTTCGTCATTTGATCATTTTATCAAGGTGGATAGATAAAAATATGAGACCTTGATTACGTATATATTCTAAGGACCATTGTGCTTAGCTTAGCATTAACAATGATTAAATATTAAATTAAACTAAAAGAAAAACCATATAGGGTGAAAAACAGAAAACATAAATTATCATATCAAAATATCTAAGTAACCAATAATATTAGACTAATTTATTTGATTAAATTAAAATAAATAACATAGATGTTATTATGTGTTATTGTACGAAACTAATTATAATTGCTAAAAAGTAGATGGTTTAATTGATTTGTTTCTGATTTAGTTCGGTAACAGATAATGAATTTGAATCTCATCCACTTATAATTGGAGAATTTTGAGTATAGATCAGATCTTATAAATCTAATTATTGTTGAAAAATACCAATTATAATTAAATTGGTATTAATTCTCAAGCTTAATATTGAAAACTATAGTCAAAAGTAGGGAAAAATACTTAATGATTGAAACTTTAGGTGGTATTAAATGATGAAACCTAACACAAAGTTAAACCTAGTCGACTATATTCCCATGCGTTCTCTTTTCTAAATTAGATTAAGTTTTAATAGTATTATACTTCAAACTGACAGATTTTATCAACTTGTTATAAGCCAAACTGTAGATAAAATACCTTCTCGAGTGACACCCCTCATTAATGAAAATTGTATTCCCCTAATTATATTCATGGAATTTAGACATTAAATTCAAAGATTGACTCAAACTTGAAGTTAACTATCAAAACCCATAAAATCATCAAAGAGACAAAAAGTCAAAAGTAGAGCATTGTAACGCATGCATGGGTTGTCAACAGCTGGAGCAAAGTTCTTTCATCCAATCGAATTTTGCAATGGCTATATGATGGGGATGAAAATGAGGACGCAGATAAAGTATGTTTTAGCAGAGATTAGAGTAAAGAAGTGTTTCAAACAACCAGTGATCAAGCGTCAAATTTCATAAAAACCCAAGCCTCACAATGGCTGGTGAAGTATTGCAAATCGTTGATGGTAATTGGTGTTGTGGCTTTGTTCTAAACATATAGGGGTATTCTGGACTCCATTAGCACAGTTATAAGGAGTGTACTATAGATTGTATATTGCATGCGAATCTAAGGTTGCTCAGGTAGAACTGGATAAGATGTGCTCGTTTTTGTCATCTGAGTCTAATTTTATGAATTAAATAAATAATATGATACTACATTTGAAGCTTTGAGCTACAAATCATATTATCCGTAAACAATAAAGAGAGACCAACCTTAAACAAAAATAAAAACAAAAAGATCAGCTAAATTTACCAATTTCCATCTTCTTCTTTATAGCTTTTTGACCATAGAATATGAACGCATCTAGTATCCCAGACACTGTGAATACACCTGCAATTTGTTTTACATGTTTTGAGTTTTTTTTTTGTTTTTTTCTAAGTACAGACAAGAGTGTTCTTATGTTTTACCTCCAACAATGGCGCAAACATTAGTCAGGAAGTGTAAGAACGATATATGTTCCTCTGTAAATGTTATCTACAGTAACAATAATGGTTTTGTATCAGCGCTTAGATATAACAATGAAAAAAAAAAAAGACTTTATCAAATTAAATAGAAACTACGACTCTGCTAAACAAAATATGAATTAGCATTTTGACCAAACCAATTTAGTTACGAAAATAGTAACTTCGACAAGCAGTTAAGTTACTAAGTTATGTTACTGTTCCATTTACGAAAAATACCAAAATTTTACGAATTTGTCAAATCAAATACAAACCGAGCCAATTTAAACATGAACTATCGTTGATCAAATATAAAAGTTTGAATTAGTATATTTTGTTCGAAACTAATTTCATGGTCTAAATTTCATACTATAATTGGAGTTTAAAACATAAACACTGACCTTGATTGGAGAGAGATCATAGAAGAAGAAAACTCCTGGCAAGGATTGTAGTTGACCTGCTTCTGAGCTCCTCACATGTTCAGTAACAGAGAACTGTTCAAGTTAACCATTTTTAAGTTAGTATTATAAGAGGATGAAAATGAATAGCTGATAAGGCTTGAACAGTTCTGACCTGATTTGTTTGAATTGTGTGTCTTCTGATATCTGTGTATACTGTTTGTACAACCTTTAAATAGCAGACAAAGTATAAAGATGTTTTTCTTTTAAAATGAATGTAACTGTTAGATCATGTTTGTCTTGGAACAAACCTTGATAAAGTATTGGTACATAGCATTAAATGTCTCTTGAATCCACTGGACTCTGCAATTTTCAAGTTTCTATTGGAGAGCATGGCAAAATAAAGATGAAGAGTGTGAATGGATTAGACAAACATGGTCATTACTTGTCAAGAGGGTTGACGATGCCAGGAAAGTAGTCCCCATAACTCAGTCTATTAATCTTATGACTTATCTGCAAGGCGACATCACATATTGAATTGTATAACTGGAAGACTAACGAAGATGAAACCAAGAGAACAAAGTTCATCCTTACGTTAAAGCTGTCTTTCTGAAGAGCAAGAAGATCATGAACATGAACCCCCGATTGATGAAAGCTTTTCCCAGGAGCAAAGTGGAAGTTCCCAGCAACCTTATTCACCTCCAAGAACCCATATATATTACAACCTTC
Source organism: Lepidium sativum (assembly GCA_023374145.1). Lineage (NCBI taxonomy): Eukaryota > Viridiplantae > Streptophyta > Magnoliopsida > Brassicales > Brassicaceae > Lepidium > Lepidium sativum. The sequence goes on from JAKUCM010008449.1 coordinate 37,893, forward strand.
ACCTTCTTCATCCTTTACACTTTGTAGAAAACCTTCTCGTTTACACTGAGTCACAAACATATAAATTAAAAATTTATCAGTTCACAGTTGGAATATAGAAACTTTTGGAAGGTACAGTCAGTGCAGATGCTCACAAGATCACACAAAATAAAGAAACCACCTTTGAGACTCTAACAGAGAAAGAATGATATGAAACTAAACTTGCTACTAACACAATGAATCACAAATGCCTATAATTTAAAAAGTGAGGAACCTATTTCACAGCAATTCACCTGGTCAATCAGATCTGGATTTGTAGATCATGTGAACCACAGTAAGTCCCATTATGTTCTAGCCTTCCACCATGTTTTTGCAGTGGGTTTTCAATCTGCACAAGCACACAAAGTATAAAACTTTAAAAGGTTCCCCAAAATAAACCACTTTCAGTACTTAGCTTTATCTATTCAATTTTTTCCATTGCTTGAAAGTTGTATCCCAGAGTGATGAGTGATGACTATAGAATCCAATAGAATATAATGACAGATATACAGAAACAGTTCCAATAGTCCAGAAGGTAAAGAAAGCAAACCTTCATAGCGCCTATTCCATCCTGTCTTGCTTCTATAGTGTTACCGTGGGAATCTAACTTTCTTTTTATGATATCATGTTTCTGTAATTCACATCGGAAATTCAGCCACACATTTAACAAAAATTAATATATGATCTTTTAAGCACCACAATTAATAGAATCACTGAACAATCAAACATACCACGTCAAGATGGAGCTCTCCACTAATGTCCATGGCGTCAACACTGAGAATCGAACATGCTAGAGCAGGAAAAGTGATATCGAACTGCAGCATCATAGAAAATTTAAGATATCAGCCAAGATTACTATTAGGTGACTAGAATTAGGAGAGATCAAGCATAGAAATACGTTGATTTGTAGAGTTTCTCCCCTTGAAGTATCCACTATGAGTTTCGTCTCGGTAACCGTATGAAGATATAGATCTAAACAAACAACGAATTTCAAAATCATGCGAATCAACAAAAACATTTCCGCAAATCGGAAAGTCATACGTACGAAGATCGGAGAAGAAGAGAAGAAACATAACAACGGAGGAGAGGAGAGTGATAACGCCGCCGGATAATGTACGGCTGTAAAAATCCTCATTGATCTTAGGATAAACATCCAGATTCCGCAATTTATTTAAGATCCCGGCCATTTAGAAACAGATCCGATTCACCGGATTCAAAATCCAGTACCGAATCTTATTCGGCGAAAAGTAGACGTCCGGAAAATCTTCGGATGATCGCTTCCGAAAATTCGTTGATCAGATACCGGAGAGAAAGATCGCTGAAATCGTTGGCTTCTTCTTCTTCTTCTTCTTCTTCCGTCGGACGGAACAGCGTTGACGGTCTTACGTAAATCCATTCGTGTTTGCCGTCTGATTCTTTGGGAGAAAACGACATCGTTTTGGGCTTAAGTCTTTTTATGAGGCTTTTGAATTGGGTCATGACTTATTAGCTTGTGGATAGTAGTAGCATGCCAAACCCAATTTCGGCCCATTGAAAATATGAAACACAAAATTACATTTTCCGTACAAAAGTTAATTTTTTGAGAAAAATCTTCAGAATGAGATCGGCTTCCAAAATTTCTGAAAATAATTTGAATCAGATTAAAAAATTATACCAAATTATATGATTTCAAAAAGAACAAAATAGCCTCTATTGATAGTTATTTTTGTTGTTTTGGAATAATTCTTCATGAACCTTCTCTAAATTTTGAAAATATAGTTTCCTGCCAATATGTTAATATAGTCACAAGAGACAAATAAGATACTTCCTAATATATGCATGCCAAAAAGGGAGGTATGGAATTTGGTGATCATCAAAGGTTTATCATTTCAAGAGCCAAAACTTGGTTTCGATAAGAAATTAAATAATGAAAAGAAATCTTAGAGCATATCAAATGATGTCTCAATCTAGCTCAATATCTCAATCTCCACTTCCTATAGCCGACCATTTTTCTAATGACCAAATAAACTTTATTAATTTACATTAAAAATTAATCAAACAAAATTCAAAGCTTCGCATATAGATATTAGGCAGAATTATTGTGTTGGAACTATTAAAATGCTTCATTTTCTTAAAATATAAATAATTGGGTAACGGAGAATCAAGTATAATCAAGTATTGGTGATACGTTTAGCAAATCGTCTAATCTTACGTAATAAACTTAGAATTTGAGTCTTTGTTCTGATCATTGATAAAGAAAAAATCTTGTACTTATATTGTAAAAGTACTCTTCTATAACATCGAACTCGTTAAATAATTGAAAGTTGTGAGAAAATGTTAGAAGTCCAAATAAAATTCACTCTTCTATTCTTATATGTTGTCCCTAGATCCTTGAATTTTAAGTATTGGTTATTATATTCATGTAGGTGTTAAAGAAAAGTGGGCTTAGCACTTGTAAACAAACTTCGTGGGCCCAATATTAAAATAGCATGATATGTGTTATGTAACATCACATCACACGTAAAGAAACCAAATTAGTATAAGTGTATTAAGAAAGAAAATTAAACATTTTTTATTTTCTTTCACTCGATTATATAGAAAGAAGAATGCTTGCAACCAAGATTGATTGTTTCGATTTTTGATTCTTTTAGTTTTAGAAATATAGTAACTATATAGATAATTCAGTTCAATTTGGTTATTTTCTGTTTTATTTCTGGATAAATATTTTAAATAGAGTTAAAATTAGATTTGAAATAAATTTATAAGTGGTAGTGATTTAGCGGTTTTCATATAAAGAAGAAGTTACTATTTTGGTTCCTGCTATAGATCAATTTCCTTCAAATATGAAATTGCTAATCGTTTCTATTTGGCCACCAAATATTTAAATACGGACCACATATGAACTCATAAAATTGGTTGAGGCTTCAATCCAAATTCTTCATTGGTTAACAAAAAAATCATTTATTCATTCTGAATAGTTATTAGTTATCATAACCTAAAGTAACTACAATGAAAAATATAAGTAAAATAGTTAGTATTATAGTAACAAAAGAGCTAAAACATAGTTAGTATAATTAACTAATTAGTAACAATTAATTTTGATTCATAATAAGTTATTTTGGTTCTCATTAAAAACCGAATCAAACCAAAAAACCATAATACTAGAACCAAACAGTTTTTCAGAAACCAAAAAACCAAACTGAATACATGTTTTCAGTTAAGTTTCATTCGGTTTTTCGATTCCGATATTTATTCAGAGGACTACTTACAACAAGTGTTACGGTAAGAGATTGTTGAATGATTTGTGTTGCTCGTTTTCTTTGTGTGGATTACAGTATATGTGAGAATATCCACATCGAAATTTTATATGAGATTTAAGTATTATATATAAGATAAAGGTCTTTTCAAGCATTGCCAATTAGTTTTGAGTTGGAATCTTATAATTTAACATGGTATCAGAGCATGAACACACCTCCACACCCCAACCGATCCGGCCATCAAAAAGACCTGATTAATTTGACATGAAATTGATCTTAGAATGGACTATTGTCGAGACTAATGGGTAGACAGACCATTTTCTCGAGGGAGAGATGTGAAAACATCCCACATCGAAAATTTAGATGAGAGCTTGAGTAGTATATAAAAGATAATGAATTTTCTACTCATTACCAATTTATTTAGAGTTAGAAATCTATAATTTTCAAATTATATAAGAAAAACTAAACTTAGCCCAACAACTTATATATAATATTACTACATTAGTCCTTCTAATTAATCCTTATAACATCACAGGTCCAAACTAAAACAAAGCACGCAGAAATAAAAAAATATCTCTGAAATTAGAAAACCCAAAACTTAATAGATATTCAAAATTTTGAGATCAAATAAAAACGAATATAGAATCCAAACAGATCTCACAGACGTTTTGCCCATCTCTATAATGGACCATCCATTATGACAATAAGTTAGGGAATGAGAGCAAAAAGTGTTAGCAGAGAAAAAGTGACGAGAGAGAAAGTTCCTGAGTTTAGTTTAGGTACGTAAACCGAAAACAAGCATTTCTTACGACACGACACGTGCTTTACTTCGTTACCAACTACAACTAGCAACTAAAGATCGTGAAGCATCACTTCCATTAGAAAGTCAACAAATGAATCTACACGTAAAAGAAACTTAGGGTCAATGGTCTTACTCACCACATCATCAGTATATTATTGCACGTGAATTCTACTGTTTAAAAATTGCAGTACGACAAGGTTGCTAAGAAGACCAATTATATACCAATGTTCGGTGTGAAGTAATTTTGTTATTTTAAAAGAAGAAGAAAAATGAGTTCATTATAAAAATATAAAGATTGAGAAAATCAAAAATATGGATTCGAATTGTATAGATTGAAGACAAAATCATAACAATTCCCCACTATACACAACAATTTCTTTACGAAATAATCTTTCTTAAGTTGTTAATAAAAGCAATGCCTTTTTTGATAACTGAGATTTCGGACCAAAATCCATACATCTATTTCGGATGAATAGGTCCAAACTATTTAATTTAATTTGTTTTTGGGGAACAGATCAAGATTTAAACTCATATAAATGTAATATTATTATTGTCCAAAGGATTTCTTTTTTTCTTTCTAAACGTTTATCGAGAGAGTCGAACCCTCATACCAAGCACTTTTATGGACACCACTTACCTATTTCAAACCACCATTTTTATCTCTACAAATACAAATCATAAATAATATATATTATAACAGACATTAAATTTCCAAAAGTTTTAAATTAAATTTGGTTTTTATCATCACAAAAAATTGATTTAAAATTTTATTCATTATAATTTTAAAATTTGGATAATTGATTATATTTTTGAATTTCTGTCTGGTGGTTCGGATGATACATGTAATAATATCAGAAATTTGATTTTTCCTTACTACAAAATCTTTAAACTATAAATTAGAGCTAATTAATCTAATTGTTGGAAAAAACAGTAGCTTATATTATATTACTATTCATAAATTCGTATGATTTGTATTCTTGAAAACTGAAAAAAGTGACAACTTGAAAGAGTGTTGTTTTGTATATTACCTTTATATTAAACACTATTTCATCTGACATTTTAAAATCTCTCTATTCAATAACATTGGATCATTTGGTTTTCAGTTATATGTAATTCAAAATACGATTTCAAGTTAACTGGCTAATTAACATTGTTCCATGCATGCAAGACGATGACGTAACAAATATATACTTTCACCAAAACATTTCTTCTCATTCGATGAATTCAGACAACTTTCTCTCTGTCATTTTGTACGAATATAATTCCTTTGTCTAATGTTAATAAATAAAAATTATTTATATTCCTCTGTCGAAAAAGAGAATCTTAGACCGTAAGAATATTATGACCGTTTACGAAACTAAAACGAACAATAAGAAAAACTAAATTACGTATGCAATAAAATCTCCTTATATGTGAAGCTACCACGAACCTACACATTTCTGCACATGTTCATATATACGTACACACAATTTAAATACATATGGTAATTAAATTTTTGGAATAATTGCTTTATGATCAAATATTGGCCTAACGTAATAATGCCTTTAGTTTGAAACTTTTGACTAAAATGTACATAGAACCCAGATATCGAAAATTTGATGCGTATAGACTAGAAACTTTTTACTTCTCATCTACCAAAAGTTACACATATATGTGTACACGCATGCCTTATAGTTTGACCTATTATTTATTTATTTTATTACTTATTTATGTAGTTTTGTTGTGGAATGTCGCGCGTGCTTGACTTTTCCTCAATTCTTCAATTTTTTTGTCAAAGTTTCTTAATTAGTATTTTTTATAGACGGTAAACTCTGGAGGAAAAGTGGTTTTAGTGGTATAATTAGTTACAAATCCTCAAAACACTAGAAATCGAACACATTATCTGTAGTGGTAGAAGCGGAATTTAAAGTCAGTAAGCTAGTTGAGAAAAAATAAATAGACAGTAATACTTATATTTCACACCATAAAAATTCAAATTTGTTTGTCACTTAATATGTTACCTATGGTTATTTGACCTACGACTCCAAAATTACATAACAACGTTATTTTTCTTATCAATAATTAAATTAATAAGATAATTTGCTCAAAACTTATTCTCTAAATAATTTTAAATTTTCTATCTCTAATAAAAAAAAATTTCTAGTGTCATAACCATTAGTTGGATTATTGTATTACCATAAAAAAACTCTAAACATAACAACCTTATGAAAAGAATAAATGTACGTGGTTATATAGCCATAGCGATTTATAAAGAGAAATTGTGGCTACTTAAAAGTTTTGCATTATTATTTCATAACTGTGATGAAAGTTTGGCTTGTTATGGCTATATAGAAAATTTTTAATAGTAATTTTATTACTTAACCGATGAATTGATGAAGATGGTGGATATATCGACGAAAAAATATTCTACATTTACTTTGATGAATTCAAGATTAATAAATTTCTACATTATAATGATTCCATGTTTTTCGTATTGTTATATTTTATGTAGAATATATGTAACAGTTTCGATTTCTAAACTGTTTTTATGTAGTATATTATTATTGACTATACAGTTCACCAAAAACAATTAGCATACATATAAACCTTGAAAACAAAAGATGTTAGGTAGTTTAGTTTCAGTTACTGTTGTGTTAATTATTATTAGTAACAAATCTCGTGGAAAATCTTATATATGTAACCGTGTCGAAAAAGATAATTGTTGGCCGAAAGAGAGATTGCCATTTTCAGTTTATATATAAATATTTTAAAATAAGGTTTCTCAGTGAATTAACATGTCGCATTCGCAAGTCCTTTTCGTGGAAGGAGATGTTAATTTTCTACAATAGTTTCGTGATATTTCATAGTAAGCCAAAACGATGCTGACTCATTTACACTTATGATTCTTATTTAATTTCTGATACTAAAGTTATAAATTCATTATCACAAAAGGAAATTTATGAATCAATAACTAGATGGTCCACAAACTAAAGAAAATCAAACAAAAGTTATATAAACCTTTTAATAACTTGTAGTGTTCGAGAAAATTGATTACATATGCATTAATCGACTCGATTGGTTACCAACTAGTATATAATCAAAAAATTAATCGGCTAGAAGCTGATTTTTCAGATAAATATTAAAATAGCTGAACTTTTTTTCAGAGATTTGCCTATCAAAACTCCATTGAGTTTTTGTTAAAAAGATTGAGTGTTTGTAATATATATCTGATATTTTATTTTCTCCATTTTATGCAATAAAATAGTTTATAGATGTGGAGTTATAACTCGTGTTTGTATAAGTTACGTTATTTTATTTATCAGCCAGACATATTTGGACTAAAAGTCGTATTGTCTTTTGACTGTAAACTAGAACAGATTAGACATGTTCATTTATGAACTATCCTTAAACACCATGAAAAAATGTTCTCAAACTTTTGGTAGCTGAGAACTTTTGGTCGCGAGGTTTCAACACTCAATTGTTGGAGCGGTTATAACTATTAAGAGTGTTTGATCCTTACCATATCGCCTACAACGTTTATGTGAAAGTAGCGACAAAATACTTTTATTTTCTGTTATAGTTAGTTTTTAGAAATCTATATTACTTCAAATACGCATGAGTTAAATTGACAAAAAAATCTATGTATTAGTAAGTTACATTTTTCAATACAGAAGTTTAGTGGAAAATAATAGATGGGAATGTTATACATTTTTTCGATAGAAACTAGACCAGAATAATTTCTTCATAAATCTTATAAAAATTTAAGAAGGATTCAATGGTTATCAAAAATTTATTATAAATTTACAACCCACATATTATTAAAAATCCATAAGTATCTGTCAAAATACTTTAAATATTTTTGACTGATTTTAAAATTTTAATTAGAAAACATTAAAATTTGACGACAAAAATATTATTGGCAGAAACCTTTTCTAAATTAACTTTTTTTACTGAATTCTTTTTCGCCTAGTAATTAGGATGATTCATTTGATAATTCTAATATTTAAAGTTGGTTTTAAGCAATGAATCATTCGTCAGTATAATGGTTGACAACAACTAAAAAAGGAAATAATCAACTTCATTTTTTCTTTTTGTTAAAACGACAACCAACTGTAATATGGTTTAGTGAAATTATAAGATCGTATAATTCCATGGCAAGTCTATAATTTAGTTTTTCTACAAACTCAAACTACCAATAAAGAAATAGTTTAACGATAGATATCGAGGTCTAGAAAATCTCCACTTTCATGTGTAGCATATTTAGTTTCTTTTGTTTAATATCGAACCAATCTCGGGTTTAAAAATACTATTCTCTTAACTTCTAACCATAATAATTAGATTATAATTTAGAGCAGAAAAGAGTGGATAGGCAGAGAGAAAGCAACTTGCACCAAAAGCTACCACTTTAGCAAATCACTCCTTTATTAAAATATCATCTCTATTTCCATTTAAAAAAATGGAATTTTTGTATATATTAATTTTAATATTATATCACATCAACTACTGAATAACATGAAAAGTATAGGTTTAAGAAATTTCATTATTTGTTAAAGTAAAATGGTCGAATATTCGATTCAAATTTTCCTTAGATTTGTGTTTTTTATTAACTAGATTTTTTATATTCTTATATTTTCTTTATACATACTAAAATGAGACAAAATACATAAACACAACAAATTGTATTAAATCTGATCCGACTTAAAAATAAATTGAACCAGAATTAACATAAATATTTGAATGAAACCTAATCCGAATCTGAATTTAAACCAAACTTTTGACAATATTGTTTCAATGCTGTCAATTTTGAATTGAAGATGGATAGTTATTTTGAACTGAAACAAACTTTTGTACTAGAATCCTCTATCTTTATAGTTATAAAAATAAATTATAAAAAAAACAAGTCGGTATTGGCCGCTGTTTTATCAAACTTGTATCAACCTCCTCAGCTATAAGCTAGGAATATGCGACAGAAATTAAAAAGGAATATAAAATCAATAATAAAGAAATACAAGGAAAATTACAAAGAGGAAGTTCCTTTCACTCTATGTGAAGTTTATAAATTGACGACACATTAAGTCTGTTATCATTACATGTACTTTAAGACTTTGACAACTTGTCTCTCTCACACACCAAACCTCTCTTCCTCTGTTTCTCAATCTCTTCTCTCTTCTATTTTTGTCCCCCATGACTAACCATAATGCCTTAATCTCTGATCCACAAGGCACCATCGGTGTAGCTATTAGGGTTCCTGTATCAAACCAATCTCTATTCTCTCCCGGGAATGGATACATTAGCATTCCTCGGAAGAAACTTGTGCAGAAACTTGAGGCTGAACAAACTCAAACTCGGACTAACACTTGGGTCGAAGCCATGAGAGCTTCTTCACCGACTAAGACCCGTCCTGGGAACATAAACTCTTTCCAAGAGGTCGAAGAATCTACTTGGATGGCTCAACATCCTTCGGCTTTAAGTATGTTTGATGAGATCTCTGAAGCTTCTAAAGGGAAACAGATTGTTATGTTTCTGGATATGACGGTACATTATCTCCCATTGTTGAAGGACCCTGAACGAGCTTACATGACTGATGAGGTTTGTTTCTCTTCTAATTACTCCTGCCGTCTCTTTTATTTTTCTATAGTCACAATCCTATAGTCGCGGAAACTGACAAATGTGGCTATAGATCTATAGCGTGCCCATTGTCTAACAAAGTTTTTTGATTTTCAGATGAGAGATGCAGTTAAAGGTGTGGCTAAGTATTTCCCAACTGCGATTGTTACTGGACGGTGCCGTGATAAGGTACAATTTAATATTTGTTTTGAAGATTTGAAAAAAATGTCTTTGGTTTCCAGAAAGATAATGAGTTACCAAAAATATAATAACTTAAGATTTTTACCAAAAAAATCGAGTTATGGTTTCTGTTTTAAGATCCAAAAAAAGAAATATTAAATAGTTTCTTTTTGTGTTTGACAGGTTCGTAGATTTGTGAAACTTCCAGGACTTTACTATGCTGGTAGTCATGGGATGGACATCAAAGGACCTTCCAAGAAAACCAAACACAACAAGGTATTATAAATAAACCAAAACCCAAAAATTTATTATAATACAATACTTAAATAATTGAATTAAGAGATTAAAAATGGTTTTTTGTATTTGGACATTACAGAAAAATAAAGGTGTTCTCTTCCAAGCAGCGAATGAGTTCTTACCCATGATTGATCAGGTTTTATAACTTTTCTAGTTATCTTTATTATTATATATATGCGTAAAATTAAAGCCAAATTAATATAAAACAATATGATCTTTAACTCAGAAACCATATTAATCTTATTAAACAGGTCTTCAAGTGTCTATTGGAGAAAATGAAAGATGTAGAAGGAGCAAGTGTCGAGAACAACAAATTTTGCGTTTCCGTACATTATCGTTGTGTTGATCAAAAGGTAAGAAAATAAAATATTT
>JAKUCM010008450.1:0-10957 GCA_023374145.1 Lepidium sativum
TTTAATGGAAGATTTCTAAATCCAGATAAAATTCTAAATTTTAAAATAAAATAAAAGTAAATTTGAAAATTAATATACTAAATTTTAATATTAGCAAAATGGTTAAATAACAAATGATTTGAATATAAATTTTAAAATTAATGCTTATATAACATATAATTTGAATATAAATTTTAAAATTATTGATTAAATAACTCATAATTTGTAACAAAATTAAATTCATTAAAATCCACATATAACACCCTAAAATTTCAGTTATGATAATGACATATTTTGACAAACAGAAAGTCATATTAAAACCAAAGTTCACCAAGATGAACTAGAACCAAGTTTAGGTTGTAACCTAAGTACCATATAAATTCATATATCTGGTCACAAACGAATCTGGATTCTGTGCAACTGAACCGAATTCAAACAAATTATAATAAAATAAAAAACTGAAAATCTTGGCTAAGAGTGTTTGTATGTGTGTAAATATATTTAAAATACAAAAAAACGAATATTAAATGAGTTCACCTATATTTTTGCTTAATTTGATAAAATAGTATGTAGGGTTTAAATTCAGATCCACCGACGTTTTTCTTCCATCCGGTGTAGTTATAGTAAGGCACCGACGCTCAAAGTTATAAAAGAATTGGCATAATATCAAATTTACACACGCACAACATTAAATGTGGTCTGTATCGATTCCAAAATATCAGTTTGAATCGGCAGAACATTTGGACTGACCTAGAAGAAGCTTGATGACTTGATCTATTGTATGAACCAAAATTTTAACCTTTTAGAAGATTGGGTTTGATTCACGTGAGACTGACTAAAACTCAAGTAGCTTAGACCACCTCCATTGAGGGGTTCTTAAGAGAAATTCTTAAATTTAAAATATTTATAAAATAATTAAAATAATATTATTTTTAAGAAATTTAGGAGAGAAACTAAAAAAAAGTTTTAAGAGATGGGTTCTTGCCACGTGTCAACTTTCTATTGGACATTACATTTTTTTAATTTAAAATTTAAATAAAAAATAAATTAAAATAAAAAATAATAATATTTTAATTTTAAGAAACATGAGCATCTCCTCTTAGACCTAACTAAATCTTCATCGAAGTTCTAATTTTCTTAAATTTACCTTATCCTATAATTATTATGTATTTGATTAATATAATGTACCATTGTATCATGTGTTTGGTCTTTTTGTTGTACACGTCATTTAAATTTTAAAAAACAATTCACATGTTAGCTAACACAATATTTAATACAAAAATGTTAGCTATCACAATCAGTACGCAAAAACGAAATAGTTTTACCCTCATTATTCAAATAGTATCGTGTCATATAATATCTAGCAAATACATATTAAAAATATAAAGTGTAAATATTTGAAACAAATGTTGGCCAAAAATAAAGAAATAAATGTGTACTTCAAAACGTAATATTAACTAAACTTTATACCCTATATGTAAGAATAAACTATTTTACTTTTTTTTTTATAAAGATAAACTATTTTACTTTTATCACAATAATTTTTTTTGTCAAGGACAGATTATATTGTACCATAATTTACCAGTACAGTAATTAAATTCCTACATAATATAGGCGAGGGGATTCAATTCCGGATTATATAAATGAACTGGATTAAGTGGATTTACCGCCAGTTATTAGAGTAAAATCCATTTGCACTTATATCACATATTTAAAAGATTGTTTATATTACTTTAGAAAAATAGTAATTATTTGATTGGATAAAAGAAAATAATAATAAGTAAATCAATGGAAAACAGAATTGTTACTATTTATTCGGAAATCTAAAAAAAGATGTAAAGTCTAATTCTTTTACCAGATCCACCAAACTCTCTACAACAAATCTGAACCGTCCATCTCACTCCCACATTTGATCTATATAAGCAAATACTATCTCCCTCTCATTTTTCCTCTCACATACTTACACTCCAATTTCACTTCTCAGAGATCCTCCAATTTCAAAAACAATGGCGTTGCTTGTGGAGAAGACCTCCAGTGGCCGTGAGTACAAGGTCAAAGACATGTCTCAAGCCGATTTCGGTCGTCTCGAAATTGAGCTTGCCGAAGTCGAAATGCCAGGTCTCATCTCTTGCCGTACCGAATTCGGACCTTCACAGCCACTGAAAGGAGCTAGAATCACCGGATCTCTCCACATGACGATCCAAACCGCCGTGTTAATCGAGACGCTAACCGCTCTCGGCGCTGAAGTCAGATGGTGTTCCTGCAACATCTTCTCCACTCAGGATCACGCTGCAGCCGCAATTGCTCGTGATTCCGCTGCTGTTTTCGCTTGGAAAGGTGAGACTCTTCAGGAATATTGGTGGTGTACGGAGAGATCTCTTGATTGGGGTCCTGAAGGTGGTCCTGATCTTATTGTTGATGATGGTGGTGATGCTACTCTCTTGATCCATGAGGGAGTTAAAGCTGAGGAGATTTATGAGAAGACTGGTAAGTTTCCGGATCCGACTTCTACTGATAATCCGGAGTTCCAGATTGTTTTGACGATCATCAAAGATGGTCTTCAAGCTGATCCTAAGAAGTATCATAAGATGAAGGATAGAATTGTTGGTGTTTCTGAGGAGACTACTACTGGTGTTAAGAGGCTTTATCAGATGCAGGAGACTGGAGCTCTCTTGTTCCCTGGCATTAACGTCAATGATTCTGTCACCAAGAGCAAGGTAACGTAGATGATGTTACTTTACTGAGTATAGCTTTAGAAGACTAGATCTGAATCTAGATGATGTTATCATATGTTTTGATTATTGATCCTCTTTTGGTGGAACCAAGATCTCTGCTTTTGATCTTCCTCTGTATAGTATTTCTCTATTTGGTATCACTGATGATTTGTATTCATTACAGTTTGACAACTTGTATGGATGCCGTCACTCTCTACCTGATGGTCTAATGAGGGCCACTGATGTTATGATCGCTGGAAAGGTTGCGGTTATCTGTGGTTATGGTGATGTTGGAAAAGGTTGTGCTGCAGCCATGAAGACCGCTGGTGCTCGTGTCATAGTGACTGAGATCGATCCAATCTGTGCCCTTCAGGCTCTTATGGAAGGTCTCCAAGTTCTAACCCTTGAGGATGTCCTCTCAGAAGCTGACATCTTTGTTACCACTACCGGAAACAAAGACATTATCATGGTCGACCACATGAAGAAGATGAAAAACAACGCCATAGTCTGCAACATTGGTCATTTTGACAACGAAATCGACATGCACGGACTTGAGACCTACCCTGGTGTGAAACGCATTACCATCAAGCCACAGACTGATAGGTGGGTGTTTCCTGACACCAAATCAGGCATCATTGTTCTAGCCGAGGGTCGTCTGATGAACTTGGGATGTGCCACTGGACACCCAAGTTTCGTGATGTCATGCTCATTCACAAACCAGGTGATTGCACAGCTTGAGCTCTGGAACGAGAGGACAAGTGGGAAGTACGAGAAGAAGGTGTATGTCTTGCCTAAGCATTTGGATGAGAAGGTAGCTCAGCTTCACTTGGGTAAGCTCGGTGCAAGACTCACTAAGCTGAGCAAAGACCAATCTGACTACGTCAGCATACCCATTGAAGGTCCCTACAAGCCTGTTCACTACAGGTACTGAAGAGAAAGAGCCAAGCTTTGGTTCCTACTCCAAGAGTTCGTATGGGATTATGATTAAACCGTTTAGTGGCGGCAATCAATCGTTTGAGTCGGTTCGGTCTGGTCTGGTCGGAGAAATATGAGATATTGGTTTTCTGATGAGGATGGCCATATATTGGTTCTCAATAAGGCTTTGTTTCTGGTTTTTGAAAGGCTGTTTTCTAATCTTTTCTTCCTTTTCTATTTTATATATCTAAATTCTTAACATAAATTAGCTTTTGTTTGACACTATTGTTATGTTAGGCTTATTTATGTTCTATTCTGTTTACTTCTTGAACAAGAGAGAAAACAAAATACGTAAAGCTATTTGTGACTTCAAACTTTTTCTAATCTTTTGCTTCTTTCAATTGTATACTTAGATTGGTCAATCCAAACACCTAACTTTTGACCTTTCGATCGTCTGGTATTTTTCCAATACAAATTTGAAACGACACAAGAATGAACACCAATTTATCGAACTTGCATGTGAAATAACAATATGATAAACCTTGAAATGAATGGAACATGGATTGTGCTCAAATCTGAGGTCTTTAGTGTCAAAACCCTCAAATAGGGCTGCTAGTTACAAAATCTAGTGCCAGTGAACGGTTGATACTGAAGATGCAGGGCTTAAAAATGGACTCTTTAAATTCGATTTGTAGTTGTTGTGAGGAAACAGATTGAACAAGACATGAGTTTACTAATTCCTTACCAACCACACAAAACACACACAAATTAAAACCATAACTCATCTGAATCTCTTTGCGAATTCAGTCCACCGGAGAATTCAAGAGTCTCTCTTTTTGTTTGCAACATTATGTATTCATTACAATTGCTCCAGAGTTACGGATCCTATTAAAGATCTAAACTTGAGCCTAAAAGAGAAAATTTCAACAAAAGATAGATAAAAACCATCTCATTGCTTTACATACTCTGCCATAAATTCTAGATCGATTTCATAAGGACCCTAATTGAGCTCAAAAACCCCAACTTTATCCTACACTTATCCACAATCTTCTTATCCAAAACTCCATTGAACACTTCCAACAATACAGAATATTAATTACTAAACATTGATAGCCAAATAATCCCAAAAATTACGTACCACTACATAAAAATCATAATTTAAACAACAAGATTACAAAACAAAAAACAGAAAACAATAAGCTCTTACTTGTCTGACCACATAGCATCTGAATTTCAAGCTAAGATGTTCTTATAGTCAACAACAACAAAAAAAGGAAAGAGCTTTACCAATGTTTGTTTCAAGTCTTGATGCCATTAGTGTCTCTAGCACACCTAGTAATGATACTGCATCCTCTAGTGTAAGAATTGGCTTGACCAGAGCGACAAGCATAGTAAGAAGCGCCTGGTTTCTGACAAGGAACCATGTCTCTCCTCAAAGTACCATAGCTTATGTACTGTTTCCTCATCATCATTAATCTCCTGCTTATCTCCGACGGCATCATCTTCTCTCCTTCTTCATCCTCAATTACGCCTTTCCGAGCCAGCATTTCGTCGATTTCTCCGTTCATCGATGGTATCGAAACAGCGACGGAGAGTAAAAGATGGGTCTGAAAGCAAAGTAAGGAGAAGTAAAGGAGAGCTATAGATCTAGACATGTCGGTGCGGGAAAATTTGGAAAAAAAAATGTGATTTTTGCATTAACAAGAGAACTCCAGAGTTAGCTCTTGGCTCTTGGGAGTTAAACCGGTTGGTTTTAAACTTAGATATAGTTCAACTAAATTGTAAGTAACATCAAGTATTTAATTAAAAAAAAAAGACATTTTTTCCAATGAGAAAAAAACAATTAAGCACTGCTTTTATAAATATTATTGTGGTCCACTAATAAATACTTGGTTCCTTTCACAATTCACAATTTATCTTTTATTTTGGATTTGACATATATGGTTTTTTTAGTCGAAGTATATGGTTTTTTTATTTATTGTTATTGATCTCAAAATAAAAGAATTAACACTATTGAATGTAGTATTATCATTCAGTCTATATTGCCAGTTGAATGACCACATTTAACAATTGGATCAATAATAGCTAATTTATACCTTAATACTTATTTTTCTAAAATACATTTTTTATTTATGATTGAGAGAGATCGAACAATAAAAAATTTGTTAAAAATACACCACCGCTAATCCACGATTTGAATGACTACATCTTAAATATATATTTTTCTACTAATCTTCTTCCTATAATAAAAAAATACAATTAAATAAAAACACGTTTTGTAGTGAATATTTAACAGATTAATACATTTTGTTGGTTTGAATTCATACGTAAAAGTAAATAATGAGGGCGGTCATAATGATAAAATGTGTGGGGTTTGAGAGTAAAAGAGATTAATGGAAGTGTCACCAAACAAGTTCAACAACCCAACTACATCTACTCAGCTGTTTCCATTGACCCACACGCTCTATTTTGTTTTGCTTCACACCAAAGCATCAATGAATTTTCATCATTACTCAAAACAAATGGATTTTTGTTAAATACTTTTACTAAAACTTATTTGAGGTTTGAATTTTATTTTAATTAAGATGATGAAACCCAATAAAAAGATCTACAAATTTAATATGGTGATAATGTCATAAATAAAACCTACTGATGTATATGGTGATCTAAACTAATATTCTAATAAACAAATGATCGAGTTGGTTTGTTTATACTTTAGGTAGATATGAGATAGTGGGTTCAAATCTCACACTGTTTTAATTGGAAAACTTAAACTATGAATCAAACTTTGTTATCGATTTAATGATTACTTGTTAATAAAAAACAAAATAAAAAAACTGATTAATATATATTTGATCTTCAACAAAAACCATCTAGAAAAGGTAAATTCTAAATTGTAAATGCGAAATCCACAATATCTTACAATATGATCATAATATAAATGACACAAATTTTAAACACTACTCAAAGACTGATCTATCCAAATTAAACCGAGTCCATATGTATATTAATCAGTTTGGTTTCACTAACTCTGAATTATGATTTAATATATTTTCCTTTGGACTATTACGATTTCGTAAATTACGTAATTATTGTGCTTTAGTTGCATTTACAAAAGAAATCCTCAAGTTAGTCTCCAACTTTTTGAAGAGTTTTTAATATAGGTTTTAACATCGATTTTGTTTGGACTATTATTATCTCATAAACTAAGTGATTATTATGTTTGGATTGCCAAGTTCCAATGTGAATTATTCTGTTTGGATTCACTAATTCTAAACTAGGGTTTAACTTTTGTACTAAACCGATCGGACAATTAGTTAATCATTCCATACCAAAAAAATTAGGTAATCATTTATGCTTAGTTTACCTATTTATAATGTAACTTATAAATTATTAGGTTTGGTTTCACTAATCCTAAATTAGTTAGGCTTATTTCAATATATCTGTTAGTGACATGAAGCATGAGAGAAAGAAGTAAGGATGGAGACATATCTGCAAATACACGTGATGGGTTGTGTTTTGTTCTGAAGATATTGCAAATATACGTGATGGGTTATTTCGTGAATTAGGCTCTTACTTACTCAATTTGAATTGGCTAAAAGATGGTTACATGAGTGATTCAAGACTTGGAATAAATGGGTATTGAAGTATTTTGTCAGTTTTGATTCTCTAATAAAATTGTGGATTTCATTTTTTTTCTTCTTATAGGGTATAATGAGTCCAGAAATTGATGAGTGTCACTCACAATTTATTTTCAATATATTCATGTAATATGTTTTAGTCTTAATACACAGTGAATTAGAGAATAAAAGTATTATTCAGCAAAATGGGTTCTTAATTCTCTGTTTCACCAATAATTAAGGGATTTGAACCAACTGTCTTGAATTTTGATTGTACTTAAGAGAAATACAAACAAGAGTCGAGAGGTGTAAACTACTGCCCATAGAGCAGGCAACAATATCGGCTAGGTGCTTTATATCTCTTTATTCAATTATACTCAATTAACTCAGTCTAGGATATATGCATCTGATAAAGATGCCAATGGTGTTTACATTTATGTTTTGCTTCTCTTATACATATGTGAATGTGATGCGTTTTTCTTACTGGCTTCTTGTATGCGTATATCTAATCTAGGTTTCATGTAAGTGCGCACTGTTGCTTTATTCAAGATCTAAAAAGAGAAATAACAAAAGCAGCAGCTGCAATCAAGGCAATCCAATACAGAATGGAAGATAAGCTCTTGAACAAAAATTCTGCTCTTTGTAGGGGAATGAGAATAAAAGTGACTGCTCACTATAGATTTTGTGTGTTTTCTAATCTTGACGTTACCTTTTCTCATAAGATTCACTGTTTTCATACAATTGAAATTTTGTTATTTTCCTATTTTACTTTTCAACCTTATAAGTTCATACGCTATATAACTGTGTTTATATAAATTACTATTGAGTTGCTAATTTCAGTTTTTGTTTATTGATATATGTATAAGTATCTTTATTTCAAGCCGATGACAGGTAGCTTAGTGGTGTAGTCATTTTAAAAATCTTCAAGGCACCAAAGATTGAACCTCCTACATAGTAAGAGTGAGATATAAAAGCCAGTATGCTATTTGACAAAAAACATTTTCTATCCATATTGAACAATAAACCTATTTCTAAATGAAACCAAAACATCAGAAAATTATTTATGAAAAAAATCTAAGCTT
Source organism: Lepidium sativum (assembly GCA_023374145.1). Taxonomy (NCBI): domain Eukaryota; kingdom Viridiplantae; phylum Streptophyta; class Magnoliopsida; order Brassicales; family Brassicaceae; genus Lepidium; species Lepidium sativum. The sequence continues at coordinate 8,311 of JAKUCM010008450.1, forward strand.
CACCGTATTCTTTTAAAAATTGGACCAAGGCATGATGACCGAGGAACAGCAAAAATTGGCTGCAAGCACCATATTATAAGATGACATATTTTCCATATATTGTTGTTTCCTTGGAAAAAGTACTAACATGTATTGATAAATACATTAAAGCACAAAATTAATGCTTTAAAAAGCGTTATTAATTTTGTTATAAAGTGTTTAAGATATTGCTCAACAAAAAAAATTGTTTAAGAAATTTATTTTTTCTTTCAAAAAACAGATTGTTCATAACTGTAAGTATCTTATTATATTTTATACAATATCTACATTAGCTATTTATTTTAGAAAAAATTGCTTAAATAGAGCAACAATATTGCCTAATTACAAAAACCGTTTTTGTTCTACCAATAAGAATAAATGGTGTAATTACGTTTACACCCTTGAAACAAAAAACGACCCATGACTTTCTTCTTCTTATTTCTCTTGTCTTTACTCGTCGTCTTCATTGTCGTATTCTTTATCAAGGTAAGTTTCTTCTTTTCTCCTCTTCTTTTTCTTCTTTTTCGTTGGCGACATTTGGGTTTGTCGTTTACGCAGACATCGGGTTTGCCGATTTCGCGACATTTGGGTTTTTGTTCTTCATCTTCTTTTTGTGTGTTTAGATTGAGAGAGTTAGGGTGAAGTGTGGTAGAGATAGGATTAGTGTAGTACAGTTAGTCTGACGTTTGGTAGAGGTAGGTTGTAGTGTAGTAGAGTTAGTCTGACGTTTTGTAGAGTTAGGTTGTAGTGTGGTAGAGTTGGATTCCCTGTAGCAGAGTTAGGGTGAAGTGTAGTAGAGATAGGTTGTAGTGTAATAGAGTTAGCCTGACGTTTGGTAGAGGCATATTGTAGTGTTGTAGAGTTGGATTCCGTGTAGTAGAGTTAGAATGAAGTGTAGTAGAGATAGGCTAAGTGTAATAGAGTTAGTGTGACGTTTGGTAGAGGTAGGTTGTAGTCTAGTAGAGTTGGATTTCGTATAGCAGATTTTATTAGCGGTATTGTTATAGTGTTATAGAGTTTATTTGCGTATAGCTGAGTTGGGTTTTTAATGTTTATCGTTTGTTTTCATCTTTAGATAGCCTGATAAGAAGTACCCGGAGAAACTTTTCCACCACGGTCTTCTGGTGATGAAGAATCGAAGCATTAACCATTACTACAATCTTAAAAACATCAGTAATATGATCAAGGGTATTGGTGGAGGATGCTTACGTAGACATAAATGAGAACTCTTGCCTAAGCGTTTTTTCTGAAGCTCGCAGACTCCGACTACAATTTTACAGGGAGGCATATACAGTACTTGTTGATGCATCAAATAGTGATTAAAAAGAAGTATAAGATGTGGGTGTTGTTTGGGTCTCGGCTTACGAGTTTTCTCTACACGAGTTTGCGAAAATAACGCAGCTTAATTGCGATATACTTTGACGAGTATGCTAATGTGGCATACCCTGCCCATAGAGAGCTTTGGGAAGAAATGAGTTTAGGGGTTGGTGAAGGCCCTACATGGGTAGAGTTGAAAGAGGTGTTGGGGACATGTAGATGGTGGTCTTTCGAGAGAGGAAGATGGTAGGCTTGCTAGTGGTTTTGCATTTAGGGATTTATGTTGCCACGTAAATAGTAGGTTCCCTTCTAGTTCTGCTAAGTTGGCTGCATATTTTAAGAGTTCGAGAGGCATCCATGGGGAAGAGTGGCGTTTCACAAACTGATTAAATCGATCAAAAGTGCAGCCTACAAAAGAGCACTTACACTCTACATGGGTTTGTGCACTCACTTCTCATATGGGCATTTGAGTCTATCCCCATAATAGCTGACATATTTGGGGATCAAAGAGAAGGTGACGTTCCCATTCTACGATGGAGATCAATAAAAAAACAAGCTATTGAAACCGAGGAAATTGTGAAGTTGGAGCAACATAACACGCATGATGGAAAGGTAAATTGCTTTCGCAGTAGAGTTGGTTTATGTGATTGATAAAGGTCCTTTATGTATAGTAGAATTTATTTACCTTATATTAGAGTTAATTTTCAGTACAGTGGAGTTGATTTACAAGTATAATAGAGTTCAGGTTTAGTAGAGTTCATTTATTTGTAGTAGAGTTCATTTACGTATAATAGAGTCCACTTTAGTAGAGTCCCAATTTAGTAGAATTCATTTATGTGTAGTAGAGTTTATTTACGTGTAGTAGAGTCCAGTTTAGTAGAGTATATTTTTGTCAGTTTAGTGTAGTGGAGTTCATTTAGGTGTAGTAGAGTTCAATTCTAGTTTAGTAGAGTTCATTTGTAGTTTAGTAGAGTTGAAAGTTTTGTGATTCCTCGTCTACCAGGTACATTTTAGCAGCTGACTACAAAGCCACTTGAGATAATGCCTATATGGCCAGACAATATTACATATCCCAAAGTGGACACCATGCTTGGAGACATACTTGCCTCTAGTCTAGATGAATCCGTTTAGGACATAAGTAATAAAAGGAAAGCATATGGTTATATCGAGGAGAGGATGAGTAAGCGTAGTGCTCATTCAAATGAGGAGGTGAAGAAAGTCAAAGAGAAGAAAAAACCTTAGGAAGAGGAGAAAAAACACAACAAAGAACACAAGAAAGAAGAGCTTATATATGGGTTGATCGAGATTTGTG
>JAKUCM010008451.1:0-13811 GCA_023374145.1 Lepidium sativum
AAGAACGGATGGATTATAGAAGAGGTCATGACTCTCCATGGAGTTCCACTAGGTGACTATTTCAATCTCCATCTTCGATACCAAATGGAAGAACCAGCTTTAAAACCAAAGACAACATATGTGAGAGTATACTTTGGCATTGAATGGCTAAAGAGCACTAGGCATCAGAAAAGAGTGACGAAGAACATCCTAGTAAATTTGCAGGATCGACTTAAGATGATATTTGGATTCTTGGAGAAAGAATATGGTAGCAGACAACAACAATAGGAAGTAACATACAGACTTTGGTCTGAAAATGGAAGGCTCAAAGTAACTTAATCGGTTGCTGTTTTATACGCACAGAAGAAGCCAAAATGAAGTGACTGTATGTAAATGAATGTGAAGCTCGAGAGTTGCTAATGTGCAACCTCTTATTGATTCTTTTGTTACTTCTTTATTGATTTGTCTGTAGTGTTAAAAGAGCTGAGTTCTGTGATTATGTTAATGATTAATAATCAAAGTGAAAACTTTGCCTCATGTTATTTTATTTAAAATAAAATAAATTAAAAAACTTACTAATAAATGTGCTTCTAATAAAACATTCTTAAAAATTTTGCTAAATCAAAGAAATTTGTTGTTTTGGATAATTTTATAATGTCATCTTGGTAATTCCTATGATGACATTTTTGCAATTTTTCTTATCAAAATTCGATTTCCAAATAAATACGCATATAATTTAGTATAATAGAGTTTAGATTATAAATTTAGATTTTGTTGATCCAATTTTTAAAAATAACAACGCAATATTGACATGAGTTATTGAAATTTGCTTTACGTGGAGAATAATAAAGTATATTTTTTGGATATAGGTAACCCAAATTTGACCATTACGAGAAGATTAGATTGTTAATTAAAATTTTTTTTTTCCTAATTGATGAGAATTTTTATATTAAAATCTATAATTTCAAAGAAGGAGATAATTATGCTGAAGACACGTGTAGTTACTTTATAAATCTTCAAAGCAGCAGGGATGAAATCCACGGTAGTAAGAGATAATTATAAATTGAAAATAAAAAAAAGTATAAGAAATTAGGAAATTAGGGCCGTTTCTTTTTTTTGGTTAATATTGGACCACAAAGAGGATCAGTCCATTAGCCAAATTCTTACAAATGCAAACAGAGGAACTCGATCTAAGATATGCAAGTGTGCATGTTTCTTATGGATTTACCACCTGCGAGTAAGCTAAATGCCACTTGCAACCGTTCCTAAATAAAATAAAGTAACAATTAGAGACAGATGATTATCCAAATATTTAAAAAATTTTAAGAGAATGATTAACTCAAAGTCTGTAAAATAAAATGGCGGAAAAAATGCGTTGGTGTAAATCGCTTTCTCTGAAAATCAAGCGTGAACCGGCAAGAGAAAGAGTAGACAAGAAGACAAAAATTTCAGAGAGAAAACAGTTTTTTTTTATATATTTAATCAGCTTTCGATTGAAGTCAAACTCTACTCGAAGCTTTTTCCATCAGTATTTTGTGAGATCCATCGGATGTTATTTTTGTTCGTCGGTGGTTATCGCCGGAGATGCTCCGTGGTTGATGCGGGGGTATTGGTGGCCGTTGAGACAGACGGTGATGACGGTGGTGGTTGATGATCGATAATCAAAGGAAGCGATGTTCGGTTATTCTTTTTTACTTTGGTTTTGAGTTTGTTGCTCGTAGTGTACGTTACTCTCTCTTAGGTTGTTGGTTGAAGAAGATGATGAAGAAGGGGAAAGGGAAGAATAGTGGCTTGTTACCGAATTCCTTTAAGATTATATCTTCTTGCCTCAAAACTGTATCGGCTAACGCCACTAACGTTGCGTCCTCGGTTCGTTCCGCCGGAGCCTCCGTCGCTGCTTCAATATCTTCTGCCGAAGATGATAAAGATCAGGTCCGTAGAGATTTTTTGTATTATTAGTTTTACTTGCTATTATTCTGTGTAGTTTTTGTTTTGCTATTTTGTTATATCACTTAAAAGCTAGGACGAATTTGGGATTCTTTCCTGTTTGGAAACATCTTTTTAAATGATGGTTGGTGGGATTATCTCGTATCCTAGCTTTTGCTACTGTGTTTGGAATACATATGCTGACTTGCGGAGTAACAAATTGCAAATATTTCCTCCTGATCTCAAATTCTTGTGTTGAGTATGTTAGTTGTGGTTGGTTACTCTCTGGATTAGGTGTTTAATTCCTTCTCCTTGTTGAGACACAGTGAATGGGGTTTGCTGTATATTCAATTGTAGGTAAGAAAAGTAGATATCTGTATGGTCTGCTTCTCATCTATTATCTTTTAGTCTTTGCATCTCTCATCTAGCTTGTGTGAATGGCCTAGGTTTCTTTGTTCAACGTGTTTCTTTTGGTGATTTTTGTAGTCACTTTCTTCCCATTATTCTTTCTGATTACGAGTCAACAACTCCTTTTTATTTTTAGAGGGACTACTTTGTACAGAATCATCTGAACTTTGTTTTCATGAGCAGGTGACGTGGGCTGGTTTTGGCATTCTTGAACTGGGTCAATATGTCACCAGACATGTTCTCTTGCTCGGTTATCAGAATGGCTTTCAAGTCTTTGATGTTGAAGATGCCTCTAATTTTGATGAACTGGTCTCTAGACGAGGTGGTCCGGTTTCATTCTTACAGATGCAGCCACCACCTGCGAAGACTGGTGATCATGAGGGTTTTGGAAATTCACATCCTCTTTTGCTGGTTGTTGCTGGAGATGACGCAAATGGCACTGGTTTGGGTCACAATTTTTCCCATAATGGTTCATTTGCAAGAGATGGTAAATCAGACTCTAATTCTGGGAATGCCATCAGTTATCCTACCACTGTTCGCTTTTACTCCCTTAGGTCCCACAGTTATGTGTATATCTTGAGATTTCGGTCATCTGTTTGCATGATTAGATGCAGCTCCCGAGTAGTGGCTGTTGGCCTTGCAACTCAAGTGAGTATTAGTGTGCTTCAAGAAATTCAGATTCTTATAATAAAATTCTTCAATACCAATAATACTTTTATCTTGTATGATTGGCAAAGTAAGCTTTGGTATTTGGTTGCCACCTAATTAGTCTTGCTTGAATGGAACGTAGTTTTTATATGCTGAGTGTAAAGTCATACTTCAGTGTAACAGACTTATGTTTTGTTCTTATGTCGTACACTGATGGTTTCCATTTGATGTGGGCAGATATATTGCTTTGATGCACTTACTTTGGAAAATAAGTTCAGTGTTCTCACCTATCCCGTCCCTCAGCCAGTGAGACAGGGGACAACCAAGATTAACGTTGGCTATGGTCCGATGGCTGTAGGTCCAAGGTGGCTTGCATATGCATCCAAAAGCTCCATGACCATGAAAACAGGGCGCCTAAGCCCACAGAGTATTGTTTCTTCACCCAGTCTCACTCCAAGTACATCAACAAGTGGAAGTAGTTTGATGGCCCGTTATGCCATGGAGTCTAGCAAGCAGTTAGCCAATGGTTTAATCAACCTGGGGGACATGGGATACAAAACATTGTCAAAATACTACCAAGATATGCTCCCTGATGGATCTACTTCTCCAGCATCACCAAATTCGATCTGGAAAGCTGGTGGGGTTTCTGGATCAGATGCAGAGAATGCTGGAATGGTTAGTTTTTTCTGGAAACTTTGCTACCAATTCGTGAGTCATGCTATTCTCTTACACTAGAGCCGTCTAACAATCTAAGGCATGGCAGAAATATATTTCGAAGTACAAACATTTCCATTTTACTTGATTTGCTGAATCAAAGATCATAATGAATAGGTATATTCTTGCTTCTGCTGAATTAGTGCCAGGTTGTGATATGATTTGAATGTTCATCCAACAGGTTTCTCTTAAAGATCTTGTTTCTGGAGCTGTAATATCACAGTTCAAGGCTCATACGAGTCCTATCTCAGCACTTTGTTTTGATCCTAGTGGAACTCTATTGGTTACTGCTTCAGTATGTGGGAACAATATCAATGTCTTTCAGATCATGCCATCTCGTTCGCATAGTGCACCTGGTGACCTAAGTTATGAATGGGAGTCTTCTCATGTGCATCTATACAAGCTGCATAGAGGAATCACTTCGGCTGTTAGTATACTTTAGGTTGACATATGTCCTTTTCTTTTCAATGTTCTCTTTTCTTGATTGGAGTTTCTTTTCTGCTCCTTTTAACAGATTGTCCAAGACATTTGCTTTAGTCAGCAGAGTCAGTGGGTGGCTATTATTTCATCCAAGGGTACTTGTCATATATTCGTTTTGAACCCATCTGGCAGCGATGCTGCGTTTCAACCTTGCGAAGGTGAGGAGCCTCTACGACTGCCAGCTTCGTCCTTGCCATGGTGGTTTTCTCAATCGTTGTCAAATAGTCAGTATTCTGTATCTCCACCACCAGCTGTTGCCCTTTCTGTAGTAAGCAGAATAAAATATAGCAGTTTTGGGTGGCTTAACACAGTAAACAATGCTGCCACCGCTGCAACTGGAAAAGTTTTTGTACCATCAGGTGCCGTGGCTGCTGTTTTTCATAAATCCGTGACTCATGACCTTCAACAGAATTCCCAGACTAAGTCGTTGGAGCATATCTTAGTCTATACTCCTTCAGGCCATGTGGTTCAGCATGAACTTCTGCCATCAGTTTGCACTGAATCACCTGAAAATGGCTTAAGTGTGCAAAGAACATCGCATGTTCGAGTTCAGGAGGATGACTTAAGGGTCAAAGTCGAGCCTATTCAGTGGTGGGATGTCTGTAGAAGGTCTGACTGGCTGGAAACAGAAGAACGACTTCCCAAGAGTATCACAGAAAGGCGATTCGATTTGGAGACAGTATCAAATAACTTGACGTGCCATAAGGATGAGTGTCATTCCAATAGCCATTCTGGTGAAGATATGCGTTTGAAAACTTGTTCTGAGAAGCCCCCTGAAAGATCCCATTGCTATCTGTCTAACTTTGAGGTAAAGGTTACCTCAGGGATACTACCAGTGTGGCAAAATTCAAAGGTATGTCACGTCAAAGCTCTCCCGTTCTTGCTGATAGCTGTACTTGTCTCTTGATTTTCTACTTCTTTGATGTGGTGCTAGATCTCTTTTCATGTCATGAACTCTCAGAGCGATGATAGTTCCAGTGGTGGAGAGTTTGAGATAGAAAAGGTCCCGACCCATGAACTTGAAATAAAACAGAAAAAGTTGTTGCCTGTTTTTGACCATTTCCACAGCACCAAAGCAACATTGGAAGATAGGTAATCCCAATTTCCAAATGCTGGACAAATGTTCTCTATCTTCTTATATCAGCACTTCTTATGAACGGAAATTTCTCGTTGGACAAAAATTCTAACGTGTGATTATGTACAGCGTCTGCATTCTTGTTTCCAAATATTTTCAATTACCTTTGATCTGAATATCTTATGCTCGTAGTTATGGAACATTTGACATAGGTTTTCTATGAAGTGTTACCACATGACCGCACCGGGATCTCATCAAGTTAATGGGAAGATGTGCCAAGATATTATCAACTGTCGCTCTAAGCCAGGATCGGTAGAGTCCACCGGAAGTTCCGAAGAGGGTAAGTTTATATTTATATCACTAGTAATTATCAATGAGTTTGCTAATTAGTTCTTAAGAAAATATTCCTGAGGGAGAGACTGAACTTATCGTCCTAATTCTTTCAAGCTATGTGTGAATAACCATTTGCTTTAATGGAAATAGGTTCATCAAAACAGATGGAGAATCTCCATGATCTAGATCATATGAAAAACTCATTCAGGTCATCTTCCCTCTACCCTACAGTGAATGGTGTGTACAAGGAAATAGAGAAGAACAACACAAATGGGTGGATTGAGAAACCTGTTACAGCTAAACTGTCAACCCAAATCAGAAATGGTTTTAGCACACCACCTAGTCACACCGATGCTACTGTTAATGATCAGATGGTCTCTAATGGAAAACTTACTATGAACTTTGGTTTTGCTTTGCGTGAGGAGCACTGTAAAGCAGACGCAGATCCCAAAGAAGAAGAACCGCAAAACAAGTTAGATGAAGTTACTAATGGTCATCATCTGAAAATCAACAACAATACAGATAAACTACAAGGAGATGAAATAGTCCCCTTTGTAGGCGATTAAGTCGCTCTGAACCACAATCAGAGCCTCGAGTCTATCTAAGGTGAAGCCTCCATAAACCCGTATGATGTTTTATTGTCTAAGCGAGTATGTATTTAAGCTAACGACCTTGCTCTTATCTTAATCGTGTGTTTGACCAGGTAAATAGTTGTGAGAATTCCTCAAGGCTTCTGGAGTTTGTATATATATATATATAAAGATCTCTTCGGAGTTGGTGGTAATAAATTCTCTGTCACTTTTCTTCTTTATATATACAATGACTGCTCAAATACCAAAAATCATGTAATTTTTTCTTGATGGGAGTTTGGTAAATACGGGTCTCGTTGGGGCGTCGTTGAAACGAGAACTTAAATTCTCGAATTTGGGGTTACAAATGTTGTTTTAAATCCTTCTAGTAAGCCCTAATCTTTGTACAGTTTGATCCATGTGGAGAAATCCTCAACGCTTTGGCCTGAAACTTCACCAATGTTCTTTTCTTTAATTTGGTATTTCGTGCTATTGTAAGTGGTCATAATGAATTTCAGATTCGTTTTGGTACTTTGTTCTGTTGATTTGAGAGTAATAACAAAGTGCTATTTGGAATGATCATGAGACGATAATTTATATAACATCATGTGATTATATGAATATTTTGGAACATTATTGATTGTTTTCTGCAGGATAATTTAAAGATAGAATCTGAGTGAAGTTATGAACAGCAGAAGGAGGCAAGCAAAGACAAACCACCATGCTTTGGTCATTATTACCAGACTCAACTCCTCCTTGAGGTAACAACACACAAACCTGTGGCGTAGGTCTTAAGTCAATCGGTCCGGCATAAACCGGTTTACCCCATCCAAAATCCGCAGTCTCATACATGTCAAACCGGGTCCATTGTGTTATCATTAGCTTCCCACCAAACTCTAACTTCTTTGGTCTCTTCACCTCAACATAATCCACCATAGAACGCAAGTAATCCTCTGTAACCCTAAGTCTCGCCTCTTGAACCAAACGTGTTGTCTTTGAAAGAGGATCGTTGATAAGACTGTCGACACTGCTCATAGCACAAGCCAAACACAGCACATTTCCATAAAACCCTCTTCTTAATTTTAGAGTATTGAGTCTTGTTCTCACGTTAACCGAAAACGTGAGCCTGAGATTGTAATCCAATGGCTTCACATCAAGTGCTTTGACCCATGTCTTCCAAATATGTGCAGCCATTGCATCAAACGTGGTACAAACTAAACTCGTATCTTGTCTTTGGGCAATGCTTTTAACACGACACTGAAACTCTTTACTTATCCTGTAACATTTCTGTAATGGCTTCATTTCCCACAAAGAGTTCGTCAAATTCGATCTTTCTTCAATTGGAAGATACTCAGTATGTGGGTATTTCACCATTGGTGGGTTTCTTGGTTTAAAAGCTTCTCTATCCCAAACCGGTTCAGGATCTGTAATCAATTTCCCCGTTTTTGCAGTAGCTGCCCATGAAGCAAGAAACTGCATAGCACCAAAACCATCGCAGATACAATGACAAAGTCTAATCCCAAGGCTAAATCCACCACAAGTAAGAAAGGTTACTTGGGCTATAAGTAACGGCATATCCAGAACTTTGTAAGCTTCTTCTTCTGGGTCCCGATAGATCAATGGTAACCAAGCTGGATTTGGCACTGTAAGATCACCAAGATCAGTTAAAGCCATTGAAGAAGTTGCAGACACCATTAACACACCTTGCTCTTCTCCAAAGAAAACCTCCAATTTCCCATTTCCCACTTCTCTTAACCTACCGGAAAGTGGATAATACGGTACTAAAACCTCACTAAGAGCATCTTGAAGCCGTTTAAGTATAAAAGATTCTCGATTATTGGGTTGATTATGGCTTGATCGATAGAAGTAAACAGAGGGAGTGAAAACTCTTGCTCCGATTATATCATCTAGGTTTGATAGATAAAGACTTGAATGTGGAGATTGATTTGCCGGTGTTGGACTTGATGGATGTACAATACATTTGTGGTTTATGGTGACTGGAATATGAAGGTGAGAGAAATCAAGTTCTCGAATAGAAGACTCCATTCTGATAAATTTAATCCAATGGTTTTTTGATTTTACACCAATGAAGGAGAAGAGGAGAATTTGTAGAGAGGTTTTAATTAGTTAAACCGGTTTGGTTTAGGTTAGAGACAGGTTGCAAGTACTGTTCTTGCATATGTAGATTGGTTAGTTCTGTTGTATCATCCAACAAGCATGGTGAAGACTGAAGAAATATAGTCATGACCAGAAATATTTAAGAAGAGAAGAAGACTCTTGCTGAGTCAGAGTCTTCGATTTCTCCAAGAAGTTAAAAGAAGTCTCTATCTAAGTCAGAGGGAGGCTTCAGCTAATCTACTTCGGATTTGAGAAGCGGGTCATCTTGGATTCGAGTTAGGATCCGATTTTGAGTTTTAACTGGGCTTGGACATTGAGTTTTAACCGAACCGTTCGATTTTTTCAAGTTTTTTAAAACTGATTCCGAATTAAAACCAACTAAATTTTTGGTTCAATTCGGTTTCTTAAATTATTACATTGGTTCGGTTTTCAGTTTTTTGGTTAAAATATATAAAATTTTGGTTTAAGATAACCGAACCGAGAACTAAATTCAAAAATAATTAAATTCCGATCGGTTTTTAGGAATAAATCGAAATTGAACCGAAAACTGAAAATTTCGGTCCGAATGACCACCCCTAGTTTTAACACATGGTTTATCTATGTCTTTGGTGTTTCACGTGATTTGGTTTGGTGAATACCAAAACTTCTGGGTCGGTTCGGTTTTTTGTCAGATTGTAATTTAGAATTTGGGTCAATATAAAAGGCATTTTAAGTCAAAATCAGTCAACGGAACGTGGAAGAGATTTGACTCTCCGATCAAATTCATCTTTCCTTGCAATTATCTTCGTACTGGTATGTCGTCGACAAATTCCTCTCCGATTATCGGAGTTTTGAAACTCTTATTTGCTCGATCCGAAGTTGGATTTGTACTTTTTGTGTATCTCGCGCAGTGATTGGCTGTTGATCTGTTTTAGCTCAGAATCTCTGATTATAGATCGGAATTGTCTTTCGACTCTTAAAGGAAACTTAAACAGTTCATCTTCTTCATTGTTGCTTATGGCTTCTAATGATGTATATAATGTGAATTCCAGAGTGTTTGGTCTGCGATTGCATTGTATGTTTTTTCCCAAGTGGTTTATCTGATGATGGTGTTGGATATTTAAACAGATTTTACAGCCTCCGTAATTCTAGTTCGTAGTAAACGCTTAGCCATGAACACCGTCGTTGCTCAGTTACAGCTACAGTTTCACGACTACATCATTTCTCTCTATCAACAGGTTGGTGCTTAGCAAATATCTCTATGTATTAAGTTGGGTATGTCTTACTGAACATATCAAGCTTGAATTTATAAATGATTTGTGAGTAATCTCGAGTTGAAACTTTTGTATGTGATCATTTTGTTTGATTAATAAATCTATTGGTTTCACCTTTATCATATGTTGGTTGATGATTGTGGTAGACGTTTGAATTCAGAGGCATTGTTTCTTTTTATGCCTTTTGAACTTGTTGGCTTGGAGTTTAGAGTTGGGTTACAGATATAGCTTCAGGATTAGATAAGCTCAAGTTAGTGTGTGTGGATTTGAAGTTGGGGTTTTTATGAATTTTGAAGGGGTTTCTGGATAATCAGTTCTCTGAGTTGAGAAAGTTGCAAGATGAAGGCACTCCTGATTTTGTCTCTGAGGTTGTCTCTCTCTTCTTTGACGACTGTGCGAAGCTTATAAATACCCTGTTTACATCACTGTAAGTTTTTGCTTACTCTTTTAGGCTTCCTTATTCTGTTGCAGATAGAAGTCTGGGACTTCGTCTCTAATCTTCATTCTGTTTTGAGTTCTTTTCGTTGGATTAATGAGTTTCTTGACAGCATTATATGAATTTATTATCACATTAGGGAGCAGCCGGAAAATGTGGATTTCAAACAGGTAGATTCAGGGGCTCATCAACTGAAGGGTAGTAGCTCAAGATATCTTGGATTTCTTATTTGTTTGCTTGATCCATAGTCATGCTTTTTGATGACACGAGATTATCTAGTTTTAAGAAACCAAAGCTCATTGTTTTGATGGTTTAGTCTCTGCTTTGTTTTGCACACAGTGTTGGTGCAAGGAGGGTAAAAAATGTGTGTATATCTTTCAAGGAATGTTGCGATGTTCAGAACCGTGAAGAGTGAGTCTTTTCTATATAACTGTTTTACTGTGTATAGTTTAGCTTGTTTATGCAAAAAGTTCTTCGATCTTTTTGGTTTCCAAATAGTCATCTCAGAAACTATTCTTATCATTCACTCATAAATTATGATAATGTTTAGGTGTTTAAGGTGTTTGCAGCAAGTGGTTTATGAATATAAGATATTGAAGACCAAACTTCAGGATCTGTTTAATGTGAGTTTTAAACTTTGCAGAAACCTACTTGATCTGATCCTTTGAATGCAATGTTTTACTGAGCCATTTACTAACTCTGATACTTCGGTTTTCGTTGCAGCTATAGCAACGGATCCTACAAGCTGGAGGCACAATTCCACTGGTGAATATAAGTTAGATCAATGGTCTTCGAGATGCTGCAAGTCTTCAACTTCATTCAAGGCTAACACTCGAGATGAAACCAACACTCATCAATTGTATTTATCATTGACAATGGCCCGGGTTTAAAGGTATCCAGCAAAAGCGTATTCGATAGTTTTATTGTGTGTGAATTAATCAACAATGATTTGTCTGAATAATGAATGTAAAATGTACGTTATAAGTTAATGTAATATAAGGCTACATAACATGATTGCGACAACAGATTGAAAATAGATTGGTCATGTTTTGTTAGGTATATGTGCAATAAATATAATGTAATAACCTCAAAACTAGGAACAGAAAGCAAAATGTAGGAAAAAGAACTAGATTAACCAGGCGGTGGTAGTCTAGAGGTAATAGGATCGCGATCTTCAAATATAAACTCGCAGGTAGCCTAATGACTTTTAAATTCCATTCTTACTACTGCAGGTAGGAGATTCGATCTCGGGTTCCTTACTGATTTGTAAAATGACTACACCATTGGGTCAACTGACAATTTTGGATGACTTAAAAGTCATAAAAAGAAATCATAGATTGTTTATCAGTGATAAAATTAATACGTAAGCCATGTGCGTTTAAGGTACTCACTTGATAAAGAGAGTATGTGAAGTGAAAGAGACTCAAAGACATTAATTAGTATGTGGAGACATGTAAGAATTAAACCGATTAAAGTGTCAAAACCAAATCTTTGTTTGGTTATTCAAAATCCTACCTTCTTCGATGGTGAGAGTATTCGACCAAATACCAAACAAACACAGAGTCCCAAACACTAGTGCGTTAATTGTCTCGTGGTAGGACCCTTATTCTTCTTCTAGGGCTAGACTCTTTTTGTACAATGTGATTGGAACTTACTGCTTTGGCTTTCTAGAAAACTCAAATATCTTTTCTTAAATCTCATTTGGTCCACAATCTATTGTCTTTTAATCATTTTTTTCTTTTGATTTTTACTTTTTATGACATGCATGGTTGGTATATGTATATGATTAGGAAAATCATTGTTTGAAACGTATTATAGAATACCCATGACTTATGATGGTTAAATTATTTTCAAAAAATGTAGTTTTTTGGGTAAATAAGAGGTTCATAAACCGTGGACTCCGATTAGTGGGATCCTGCATTATTTTTTATAGAGGATATAAATTTTCAACAGTAAAAATCGACACATCATTTTTTTTTACTGTACATCTTTTCAAGAGTCCGAGAAATTCATGTAAAATTTTCTCTAAAACGAATTAATACCAAGAAATTTATTTATAAGTACAAATAGTTATGTAAATATTACATCAAAAACTAAAGATGCATCTTGTTATAAGGGTCTGATTCAGTTTCCGGTTTGATTTAATTGGGAATTAATTAGTTCCTGGTACAAATTCAAGTCACAGACCAAAGAAATGAGAAGCAAAGGTTCTAGAATGATGAGTGAATCCCTAACCACGAGAGAGGGTTTGCGGTAACGTATGAGCTGAGTGCACAAGCTCATATATATATTCATTATTAGGGATGTTACTTTTGGGTTTTTATCCATTGGTTACCCAAAACACATAAGAAAAATAAAAGTCCAAATTCTTATTTCAATAACAAAAAATAATTGGTTTTTAATTGGGTATTACCCATAACAAATGAGTTTTTTTGGGTATACCCATTGGATAACGGGTACCCAATGAATTTTCAATTATATATTCTCTTCTCTTTTTACTCTCTCTCCTCTTTTTACAATGAATCATTATGTTTCATCGTTTTATTTCAGAGAGATTTTTTGTTGAACATTGCTCAGGTTTTGAACTGTAAACTTTTCTCTTAGTAGATTGCCGGATTGATCTGTGAATCGGTGAGTTGATTGATGGTGGAAAATAACACATCTGCACATAGCCAAAAGGCAAAAACATAAAAAGTATCATCAATCTATTTTGTTGCTTGTGTATGTAGAGAACCAATTTGTTAGAATGTGGTCTAAGTGTTATAAATGTTATTTTGTACATGTGTTTTTGTTGAGAATTGTGGTCCAAGTTATTGTTCTATTCTTGCCTCGTAATATACAATCTCTCGTTTTACATACAACCTACAAAAATTTACTAAAACTAAAATGAGAAAAAATATACTGAATATATTTTACCACTTTCACTTCTATTTATATATATAAAACAATTTGGAATGCGTTGTCGAAATTTGATCAATTAACTTTCTTTACTCGCAAGGAATACAAGGACCATTTGCCAGCAACCTTTGTTAAATTAGTACAGTTGGTGTAAAATCTTTCTTTTCTTCTTTCCACAATTGTCATAACTTTTACATTTTTTTCTCATATTTTGTTTTCAACAACGTAAATTTTCTTTTCTCAAAACCATTTTTTCAGTGATAACTAGCAATTACACTTTGTTTTCTCATATTAAGAAATTTTCCAAAATGTTATTAACCTAAGATATAATCATATAATATATTTATACATATAAAAAAATATTAATTAGCTTTATCTTTTTTTATCAACGACATATTATAATAGATCACAACTGACCGACTCAATAGCCAAATTCCTATATAATAGAGAGAAAACTCGATCCCATATTGTGTAAATGAACTTAAGTGAACTTACCGCCGACCACTAAATTAAAAATCATTTACTAATTAGTTTTATTTTAGATAATTATGTTAAATTATTTGTAAAAAATGTGGCTTTAAAAATATTTATACAGATAATAATATAAATTACCATTAACTTAACTAATTATATTAAATAAGTTGTAAACAATGTGACCTCAAGTGTTAGGAAAATATTTGAGCTCTAGAATATATACCTTTTTCATTATATGGTAGACACTGTCCTGTGTAGATTATATGTAATTTTTTAAATCAGTATGTCACGAGTTGTAACTAATTCTAGAATAATGGAAAATTATGGGAAATTATGTGAATATCTTCTATTTTCAATTTGGCTCAACCACTAGATCTCGTTAGTGCAGGCTATTACATTTTGTTTGTAAACTTAAATTCTTGTGTATCTTTTTATCATAGTTTTTTTTAAGTTTAAAGAAGAAGAAAAATACAAATTATTAGTGTTACTTCTCTCTCTCT
>JAKUCM010008452.1:0-17799 GCA_023374145.1 Lepidium sativum
AGTTTTGGCTCCAAAATCTCTCCAAATGTCCTGTTGTTATCTCCCCTGGGTCCTTAATCATGTTTCTGCTGCTGTGAATAGGCAGAGAGGGTAGAAGATGCCCTGCACCATCTCTGCCGTTGGATTTGGTTAATGACATCCAATACTTCATGAAATGGGTGAAACTGACTCCATCTGCTACAACATGTGAAGATGTGTTGCCTATACAGATTCCAACTCCAGGGAAGATGGTCACTTGAATCACCATTACCGGTCGAGTCTGAATTCCTTGTGGAGAGACATGAGGAGGAGGTAACTTGGGCAAGACGCCATGCAACACTCTGATATCTTTAGCGGAATCTGTTATCAGTTGGTCGAAATCAGTTGCTGCAGACTCTGCTACGGTGAAAACAAGAGAGTCTCGGCCATCTGTGTAGCGCAAGAATGGAGATGGTCAGGACAAGGTGGGATGATTAGTTTACCGGCGAAAGGAAAGAAATGTTGGAGAGTAATGGAGAGTGATTGTTTAAGGTTAGGTACAAAGTCTCTAAGGAAAACATTCGGTTGAGTTTTGGTAAGAGTAGAAGAGAGAGATTCGCCAAGTGGGAGACTGAGCCAAGGGGCATCAAAGAAGGTGAGAGGCAAAGTGTTGATGGAACGTGGCCGTTTGGGGGAGAGATGTGATAGGTCTCGATGATGTTAGGAGGTTGAAGATGAGCCATGAGTATTGGAGAGAAGAGTTACATTGTTGATTATTATAAAGGAAATTGAATACTTGTTTGAACCCACCGGGCAAGTGAAGAAGTAGCTTCTGTTGTATAATTTTCTCATGTGCCCCAACCTCCACAACCACCATTCTGTTTGGTGAACATATTTATTGGGCCTTTTGTTTCCTTACCCAATCATGGTGGGCTTAATTTATTTGCTTTATTCACTAATTTTACTTTAGGCCCACTCTGCTGATAATAAGTCCTTTTGCTCATCCCATAACTAGAACCAAATTAAGAGAGAAATTCAAACTTGTTAAGGTATTCTAAAAATCTCAAACCTAAAATCGGAGCCATAAGTGCTTATATCTAGTATGATGAAGTAAAATCTGATCATTAGCTAAGGTATATAAATGAGTCGTAATTCAATAGAATCAAAAACGAGAAAGATCATACCATAAATCTGAATGATTTTGGGATTACTGTTTTTTAAATCTCACTCCAATTAGTGCAGGTAAGGGGTTCGATCTCGATCTCTAGTGTCTCTTGAAAATTTGTAAAGTGACTTCACCACTGACCACATGTTCTCGGTGGAGATTGTTGTTTTTATGATATTTATTAAAATAATTAACAAATGAAAATTATTGACTTTTTGATTTTATAATTGGTTTTTAGGCCGGTTTAATAAGAGTGGTTTTGATGATCAGAGTCTCAGTGACAATGGTTTTTAAGTAGAAAAGAAACAAGGGACTGTTTTTTAATTTCGCTTGAGCAGCAGTCCAAATCAGTGGACGACGACGACTTCTTATCATTTAAAACCTCTCTCACCATCTTCTTCGATATCGAATCCAATTCGGATCAAAGAAAATGGCTTCTTCTTCCACTCTCCTCTCTTCGTTTTCTCCTACCTTCGCTCCCTTCTCTTCTCACCGTCTCCACCATTTCTCTACTCTCTCTACTCTTCACTTCTCTCGTCCAATCAGAAACAAACCCAATCTCGCTTTGCGATGTTCAGTCTCAATTGAGAAAGAAGTCCCAGAAACAGAACGACCCTTTACTTTCCTTAGGGATTCTGATGATCCCACTCATTCTTCTTCTTCCGTTAGGGCTCGGTTTGAGGCTATGATTAGGGCTGCTCAAGACAATGTTTGTTCAGCCATTGAAGCTATTGAAGGTGGTCCTAAGTTTAAAGAAGATGTTTGGTCTCGACCTGGTGGAGGAGGTGGTATTAGTCGTGTTTTGCAAGATGGTAATATCTTTGAGAAAGCTGGAGTTAATGTCTCTGTAGTTTATGGTGTTATGCCTCCTGAAGCTTATAGAGCTGCCAAAGGATCAGCTTCAGATCAGAAACCTGGTCCTATTGACTTCTTCGCCGCTGGAGTTAGCTCTGTAATGAACTCTTGTTCAATTTTACGATTTGGGTTGGTTTCATCTTTCATTTGCACAAGCAAAGTCCTTACCTTTTTTCTGTGATTCTAGGTTTTGCATCCCAAGAACCCTTTTGCCCCAACCTTGCATTTCAATTATCGCTATTTTGAGACAGATGCTCCAAAGGGTAAAGGCTAATTGTAAATTTGTAATGTTGTTGTTTGAGTTACATAATTGATTTGTGTTTTTTTTTTAAATGTGTAGATGCTCCTGGAGCTCCTAGGCAATGGTGGTTTGGTGGTGGCACTGATTTCACACCTGCTTACATCTTTGAAGAAGATGTCAAGCATTTCCATTCGGTCTGTAGTCTTATTATTAGCTCTTTAGTTATGAGATTTGTGATCATGGAGTTGGTTATATGTATAAAATTTGTGTTCCATTGTTGTAGATTCAAAAACAAGCATGTGACAAATTCGATCCTTCCTTCTATCCTCGATTCAAGAAGTGGTGTGATGACTACTTTTACATCAAGGTGTGTTGTTTAGTGAGATCTTAAGTCATTAGTCTTGATGTTATTAATAGGGAATTCAGCGTAAAATTTGTGATGTTAGGAAAGACTTTGATAAGCATATTGTTTGTGTGAGGGATTTGAAAAATGTGAGAACTCTTTGATCTTGGTTGCAGCATCGTGGTGAGAGACGAGGACTTGGAGGGATATTTTTTGATGATCTTAATGACTATGATCAGGAAATGCTTCTGTCATTTTCCACAGGTATTGAACTGCTTAATATTGCTTAATGAAAAACCGAATGGGGTTAGTTTCTTGGTAGACTAATGTAGTAAATGGGATTTACAGAATGTGCAAACTCAGTGGTACCGGCTTATATTCCTATAGTAGAGAAAAGGAAAGACATGGAATTTACAGAGCAGCATAAGGCATGGCAACAGTTACGAAGAGGGCGATATGTGGAATTCAACTTGGTATCATAATCTAGCACTTGCTTTTTTTTGTTTTCACTCTCATATTCTCATGAACCTTGGTATCTAATGTATCTGTAACAATTGAAAGGTATATGATCGTGGAACAACATTTGGTCTGAAGACAGGAGGAAGGATAGAGAGCATTCTCGTATCTCTTCCGTTATCAGCAAGATGGGAATATGATCATGTAAGCTTCTATCACATATATGAAGACACTTAAGTCTTAGTTCATTAGGTATGTTACAATGATGTTTTGTGAGTGCAGAAACCAGAAGAAGGGACTGAAGAGTGGAAGCTATTGGATGCTTGTATCAACCCGAAGGAGTGGATCTAGCCGTGTTTCATTCTAGACGAGTTTGTTTCATCGTTTCTTGTAAGTTTTGAGCAGTTTTAGAGGATTTTAGAATATTTTGAAGAGGAGAAGAAAAAATGAGTTTCTTGTAAGAAAATCGAAGGTATGTGTGTATGTTTACTGTTTTTCAAAGGTATGATCTTTTTGCATGTTGAAGAAGTAGATTCACTATTGGTATCTAACCATTAGTATGATTTTCTGAGACATTTAAGGGACTGTTTCCTAATTTAGCTGAAGAAGCGGTCCAAATCAGTGGACGACGTCGGCTTCTTATCATTTAAGATCTTTTTCGATATCGAATCCAATTCCGATTAAAGAAAATGACTTCTCATTCTTGACTCTTCTCTCTTCTTCTTCTGCTACCTTCACTTCCTTCTCTTCTCATCGTCTCCACCATCTCTCCAGTCTCTCTACTCTCCACTACTCTCGTCCAATCAGAAATAAACCCAATCTTGCTTTGCGATGTTCAATTAAGAAGGAAGTCCCAGAAACAGAACGACCCTTTACTTTTCTTAGGGATTCTGATGATCCCACTCATTCTTCTTCTTCCATTAGGGCTCGTTTTGAGACTATAATTAGGACTGTTCAAGACAATGTTTGTGATGCCATTGAAGCAATTGAAGGTGGTCCTAAGTTTAGAGAAGATGTTTGGTCTCGACCTGGTGGAGGAGGAGGTGGAATTAGTCTGTGTTTTGCAAGATGGTAATATCTTTGAGAAAGCTGGAGTTAATGTCTCTGTAGTTTACAATGAAATGCCTCCTGAAGCTTATAGAGCTGCAAAGGGATCAGCTTCAGATGAGAAACCTGTTCCTATTAAGTTCTTTGCCGCTGGAGTCAGCTCTGTAATGAATCTCTCCCTTCAATTTTATGATTTGGTTTTTTTTCCATCTTTCAGTTGCACAAGCAAAGTCCTTACCTTTTCTCTGTAATTCTAGGTTTGGCATCCCAAGAACCCTTTTGCCCCAACTCTGCATTTCAATTATCGCTATTTCGAGACAGATGCTCCAAAGGGTAAAAGCTTATTGTAAGTTTGTAATCTTTTTGTTTGAGTTACATAATTGATTTCCCATGTTTCGATGTTCAGATGCTCCTAGACAATGGTAGTTTGGTGGTGGCACTGATTTCACATACATCTTTAAAGAAGATGTAAAACATTTCCACTCGGTCTATAGTCTTTCTTATTCCTTGTTCTATAGTTATGAGCTTTGTGATTGCTGTTTTGTATACATTTTGTCTTCCTTTTTGTAGATTCAAAAACAAGCATGCGACAAATTCGATCCTTCCTTCTATCCTCGATTCAAGAAGTGGTGTGATGACTACTTTTACATCAAGGTATGTTGTTTTATGAGATCTTAAGGCACTAGTCCTGATGGTATTTGTAGGGAATTTATCGTAAAATGTGTGATGGTAGGAGCATCTCAAAGACTTTGATAAAGCCTATTGTTTGTGTGAGGGATTTGAAATATGTGAGAACTCTTTGATGTTGCTTGCAGCATCATAGTGAGAGACGAGGACTTGGAGGGATATTTTTTGATGATCTTAATGACTTGGAGGACATGGTGAAAGCTTTTTCTCTGTTTTCACTCTCATATTCTCCAATCTTCGTTAAGAACCTTGATCTCTTATGTATGTGTAACAATTGTGAAAGGTATATGATCGTGGGACGACCTTTGGTCTGAAGACAGGAGGAAGGAAAGAGAGCATTGTATCGCTTCCACTATCAGCAAGATGGGAATATGACCATGTAAGCTCTTTCTCCATATGTGAAGACACTTAAGTCTTAGTTCATTAGAATGTTACAATGTAGTAATGGTGTTTGTGAGTGCAGAAACCAGAAGAGAGTACTGAAGAGTGGAAGCTATTGGATGCTTGTATCAACCCAAAGGAGTGGATCTAGTCTGTGTTTCACTGAGAAGAGTTTGTTTCTATTGCTTCTTGTATGTTTTGAGCAGTTTTAGAGGATTCTAGATTGTTGAAGAGGAGATGAAAAAGAAGAGTTTGTGTGTAAGTTTTGGAGCAGTTCTAGATGAATCACAATTTTTTTTGTCAACGGCATATTATATTAGGTACAATTAGCCGATCTAGTAACCAAATTCTTACATAATATAAACGGAAATTCGATTCATGATTGTGCAAACGAGCGACTTTGAGTGGGTTTACCGTCCGCCGGTCAGTAGGCTAATAGCCATTTGCAAATAAATCACTACTTAAAATGAAGAAATCAGTTTTAACAATTGTCGTCAATTTCCACTTCAGAAATATAACGTTGAGAAATTTTTTATCTATTTTAGTAAATCTCCGATTTCGGAATGTAATGTTAAGAAATTTCTTATTCCTCATGCTTCGAGACACCTTTTATGTTGAATCTCGAAAATACTATTACCCTAATTTGAGATTTTCTTTTTCTCATTTGACTTTTAATTTTTTTAGGAAGTTTGAATTTGGTGTCTGATTGATTTATAAAAAGAAAATTATTGGTCCATCAGTTTTCGAGATTAAAACACATTTAAACTTGTAAGAAACAAAAATTGAGATATTGTAATGTTTTTATTAACGCCTATTATCAAATTTTGTAATCATTAAATAGTGTACAAAGTCTTTAATAAAAAAACTAAAAATATCAGTTACTATTCACTAAGACCAACTCCAACGCTATGTTTCTTATTAAGGAATTTTAAGAGACAGATTCTTATACTGTTAAGCCAAATATCATTTTTTTATTGAAACCTTTTTTAAAAAAAAAAAAAATTTAAACAAAATATTAATTTTTTATATATATTATTATTTTAATATGTAGAACTTCTAATCAGCATCTTAACATCCTTAAAAATAAAAATAGTTTCACTTGTCTTATTTGGAAAAGGAACTAATTAATAAAATAGATTATTTTCTATGTTACTTTATTGCATTTGTCCGTTTGTTCACTATGCAAAGTTGCGGGCAAAGAGTTTATCGACCGTTGCACAAACACCTCACGGCCCACATGGCCTTGTTGGGCCCATTAAGATTAATTTCGTATCTATCGACTTAATATAATTCCCAAATTACCCTCTTTTCTATATTACTCTCGACTACACTGATCTAAGCAAACAATTAAACAAAACTGGAAAAATTATTAACTAAAGTGTAAATCAGTCGATTTTTATTTTACAAATTATTTTCTTATATTAAAAATCGGTCTTTTAAGAAAGAAATAATTAGTTTAACAAAATCTGCTAATTTAGAAGAGTAATATATAGAGGGGTTAAAACGTAATTTATAGGTATAATACTGCCGCTTCATCTTTAGGGGTATTTCCGTAAATAAAGAGTTCTTAGTTTTTGTCTAATACTACACGTGGCAATTTGTGAATGGCTAGACAGTTATGTTGATAATAAAAAAAATCTGTGAAGAAGAAAACATAACTTGTTTTCAAATTGCTCTACAACGAGAAGGTGGAGAACGAAGAAAGACGAAGAAAAGTGAAGAGAAACGGTGTCGTTTCTAAGTCTGTGACTTGGTTCTTCACTGAGGTTGGTTATACTCGAGTCTCTGTTTATGAGCTATTGATGATTTTTAAAGAGTGAGTCTTTGATTTAGTGAAGAAGCTGTCTTTTGTTTTGTATTTTGAGTTTGGAAAGCTTTAAGAAGAGTTAAAGATGGCGATGGAATCTTCAAAATGGTGGTGGATTGGAAATCATAACACGACAAATTTCTCTCCTTGGCTTCACTCTACTCTCTCTGGTAACTTTTTCTCGTTCTTGGTTTTGAGCAATTAACCTAATTTCTCTTCAATTTGATTTTGTGTATATGTGTATGACTACTGTGTTTCAAAGGTATGACCTTTCTGCTTGTTAAAGAAAAAGATTCACTTTTGGTATCTAATCTTTGGTTATGATTTTCTGAGTCATTTAAGTAGTGATTTTAGTTTTTAATTTCATTGAACTTTTGACATGGTGAGTTTTGGTTTTGTCACTGAAGATTTTGTATGACAAGAGAAAGAAAATGAAATCTGTGGTTATGTTCTTCTGAGTCTTTTGAGTAGTGTTAAGATGATAAAAAGGGTTTGATTTCCTTAAGAGTTTCTGACATGGTTGAAATTTGGTATTGTAAATTGAAGAACTGGATTGTAAGACAAAGGAAATGCTAAAGGTGATTGATGAGGATGCTGATTCTTTTTCTGCACGAGCTGAGATGTATTACAAGAAAAGACCAGAACTTATAGCTATGGTTGAAGAATTCTACCGTTCACATCGCTCATTGGCAGAGAGGTACGATTTGTTGAGACCCTCTTCTGTGCACAAACATGGTTTAGAGAGTCATGAGAAATCATCAACTTGTGATGAGACTTCTTGGTCTGAGACTTGTGAGACTTATGAGGAGTACGCAGAGTCTGAAGTTGATGACGGTGAAAGCAAATGGGTTGATGAAGGTGACATTGTAGAGGAAATGGAATCGTTGGAAGTCGATCATGGTGAAGAGCATGGAAATTGTGAGATGGTTATGGAAGAGATAGAGAGGCTGAGAGAGGAAAATAAGGTTTACAGAGAAATGGTGAGAGAGAAAGATGAAGAGAAGAGAGAAGCTATAAGGCAAATGAGTTCAGCAATACAAATGCTTAAAGAAGAGAACTCAGAGCTCAAGAAATGTGTTTCTACTGTCGTGGCGAGACATAATAAGGAAGGTGATGATTCTTGGAGGAAGAAACAGATGTGGAAGCCATTTGAGTTTAAGAAGATAAAGCTTGAAGGGTTTTGGGGGAAAGTAGCAGGCAATTGGGGTTTTCCAGGCACAGATTCTACTTCCAAAGAGCTCATGATTCTTAGAGAAAACAGATAAGTTTAAGTAATCAAGAACAGAAACTGAGGAAGTTTGTTTACAGATGTTTGTATTCTGTGACAGGTAGGGTATACTCAAGTAGTTAGTGTAAGCTTTCATAAGATTATATAGTTCATCAATGTTTATGTGTTACATTTCCTCTTGTATTTTAATGGGTTAATTTGCTTTATTGTTATTTTCTTTTCTTTTAAGAAACAATTGCTCAAATAGAGCAAAAATTATAGTGTAATTACTCAAACAGTTTTTGTTGAGAAAAAAAATGAAGCAAAAATTACACCATTTTAGTTATTAAAAAAAAAAAACATGTATTCTTCTTCTTTTCTTGTTCTTCTCATTTTCTTCTCTTTCTTTTTATTTCTCGTCTTCTTCCACTTCTTCTTCCTTTTCTTATCGCCGTACTCGCCGTCTTTTTCCTCTTCTTCTTTCTTTTTATGCGTTTCTCGATTTCGTATGAATGAGTTTGAGACCAACCATGAAAACATCAAAATATCTCAAAAATCAGCCGTTGAAACCATAATCTCACCGTTCGATCTAAAGACCACTGTGTCCCGAAGCTTCCCGCAAAATTTTACTTAGATCGGAACACGTTTGAATGTTCAAACACGCTCTTGAAAATGACCCGACGGAACAGAATACACTAGCCATGAAAACATCAAAATGTCTCAAAAACCATCCGTTGAAACCATAATCCCACCGTTGGATCTGAAAAATATTGTGTCACAAAACTTCCCACAAAATTTCACCCAGATCGGAACATGTTTAAAGGTTCAAACAGTGTCTTGAAAACGACCCGACGAAAAATATTACACTAGAATTCACTTACGTGTAGTAGAGTTCATTTTAGTGTAGTAGAGTTTAGTTTAGTGTGATAGAGTTCACCCATAGCTTGGTAGAGTTCATCAAACGTGTGGTAGAGTTCATCCAAACTCTACCGTTACTATGGTAGAGTTCATCCAATGTGTAGTAGAGTTCAACCAACGTGTAGCAGCAAACATCAATATATCTCAAAAACTAGCCGTTGAAACTATAATCCCACCGTTGGATCTAAAGATCACTTGGTCATGAAGGTTCCGCAAAATTTCACTCAGATCGGAACACGTGTGAAGGTTCAAACAATGTCTTGAATATGACCCGACGGAAAATATTACACTATAATTCACTTACGTGTAGTAGAGTTCATTTTAGTGTAGTATAGTTCATTTTAGTGTAGTAGAGTTCAGTTTAGTGTGATAGAGTTCACCCATAGCTTGGTAGAGTTCATCCATAGCTTGGTAGAGTTCATAAACACCACTATGTCCCGAAGCTTCCCGCAAAATTTCACTTAGATCGGAACACGTTTGAACGTTCAAACACTCTTTTAAAAATGACCCGACGGAACATAATAGACTAGCCATGAAAACATCGATATATCTCAAAAACCAGCCGTTGAAACCATAATCCCACCGTTGGATCTGAAGAACACTGTGTCACGAAACTTCCTACAAAAGTTCACCCAGATCGGAACACGTTTAAAGGTTCAAAAACTATCTTGAAAATGACCCGACGGAATATATTACACTAGAATTCACTTACGTGTAGTAGAGTTCATTTTAGTGTAGTAGAGTTCAGTTTAGTGTGGTAGAGTTCACCCATAATGTGGTAGAGTTCATTTTTGTGTAGTAGAGTTCATTTTTGTGTGATAGAGTTCAGTTTAGTATGGTAGAGTTCGCCCATAGTGTGGTAGAGTTCATTTTAGTGTAGTAGACTTCAATTTAGTGTAGTAAAATTCACCCATAGTGTGGTAGAGTTCAACCAACGTGTGGTAGAGTTCATCAAACGTGTGGTAGAGTTCACCCATAGTGTGGTAGAGTTCAGTCAAACTCTACCGTTAGTGTGGTAGAGTTGATCGCTTACGTGGCAGATTTCATTAATGACATTTTCGTAATTACTTCTTTTTTCCTCATTAGAAAAGGGTAAAATGGTATAGATTAAATTTTAAAAAATTATTCTACTAGTTTTACACACATTTGCTCTATTTCAATAATTAACACTTAATTTCGCTTTAATCTGGCAAATCACCCTTCTTTTAAACTCAAAATTCCTTTGTTCATTGATTATGTAAGTTTTTTGTTGTTGTTGTTGTGTCGCCTCTTCTAAATGGTTAAAATTAGTTGTTATTTTGAACTTTTGACCAGTCATTGGCAAACAAATTGCAGCTCGAAAATGAGATTAGTCACAGTCACAGAGCAAGTGTAACCAAAACCAAATGGTTGATAATGGAGTTCTACTTGGTGTATGTGTAGCAATGTTAGGATTCACAAACATGCACATAAACAGAAACACATGTGGGGTCAAAACTTTAAAGAGAAAAACTCAGCAGTTGTCAACCCTTAAATCAACCGGTTTCGGTCATACAAAACTGTTAATATTATCATGAGAGATACTGTTTTTCTTAATCAAATTCAATGAGAAAAAGGCAAGAAAATATTTGATTATTTAACCAAAAACACTAGAAATAGTGAAGTGATTTTTAGTCTATGCTAAAATCTATTAAAAAGTTACATTTAAAAATCGAATTCTACTGTTATATTTAAGGATTAGTTATTGAATCAGTTAGTTATAATTTAATATTAACGAAAGTAAAAACGACATAAATAAATATTTAAACTTTGTATGGGTCTTTTTTGTTGTCTAAATTCAATGGTCAATTCACATCACCGCTTTGCGAACTCTAAAATTTATAAGCATTTTGACATATTTAATTTGAGGACGCATAAATATTAGGTGAACATATATTTAAACTCTCTATTTAATTCTGTTTAAAAATATGTATGTAAGATCTCATTACATCAAAAATTAAATAGTGACTATCAAATGCATATATAGTATACAAAATTATTTTAATTGCACAAATTACAAGATAATTATATCTTGTTTCAAACTTAAAATTGGTCACAGTTTTAAATTTAAATTAATTTTAGAACTGACTAAATCTCAAATAAATAATGTTGATCTTAACTTACTTTTTTGTCAATATTGGACCATAAATAGCCAGTCTATTAGTCAAGTTCTTACAAATGCAAGTAAGAAAACTCGATCCCACAATGTGCAAATGCGCATGTTTTATATGGATTTACCACATGCCACTAGAGTAAATGACACTTGCATTTATCTTTAACTTGCTTAAATTTAGAAGATCTATCTTTTGTTATATTAAAATTTTAGAGTAGAAATAGACCTTAGATCCAAAATATTGCGATAAAGTCATCTAACTTTTCGACAAACATTCGAACTTGAAACACTCAAATCAGTCTTCTGCATTAAAATTCGAATCAGTGAAAGAAAACAATGTAAAGAAGAAAATATTTCGAATTATAATGCAGAAAATTTGACAGCTATTAAATCAAACAAACAAAAATGGAAAAATAAAATTGCCAGCTATTCACGGACACAATGTTAAAGAATAGAAAAAAAACGCGGGTAAACAAAAAAAAAAGAAGGTAATTTCGTAATTTTAGCATTAAAGTTTTTTTTTGTCAATAGCAAATTATATTGGATCACAACTGGTCGGCCCAATAACCAAATTCTTACATAATAGGCGGGAGAACTCGATCCCTAGTTGTGCAAATGAACGGACTTGACGCTTGCCATTAGGCTAAAAACCATTTGCCACTAAAGTCTTCTTAATCATTAAAGTCTTCTTAATCAGACAAAAACAAATCGAGAAGTGTTTGTTCCCTTGCATCCAACAAGCTAAGATTTCTTCATTTTACAGCTGTTTAATTGGTAATCTCGTAATTTAGTAATAACAACAAGCCCAGCTTTAGTCTCTTAATCAAGATTCAGAAAGTTTCCCTCAAAAAAGTGAACTTTTTATAAGTCTGTAGAGAGAGAAGAAGAAGAAGAAGACGACCAAAGTCAGAAACAATGGCGGAGGAGACGAAGGAGAATAGAGAAAGGGTTAAGCTATTTGTTGGACAAGTTCCGAAGAACATGACGGAGATTCAAATTCTTTCATTGTTTCAGGAATTCTCTATTGTTGATGAAGTCAACATCATTAAAGACAAAACTACACGAGCTTCTCGAGGTTTTGTTGAATTTTCCTTTGTTTTCTCCGTCTTCCTTTGTTCAATTTTGATTATTTGTTGTTATAAAAGCTTCCTCTGTTTTTGTGTTTAAAGAGAAGGGTTTTAATTCGTTTGAGTTTTGTTGTTTTTGGATTCTATAAACCCTAAATTCTTCAATATCTTTGGCTTCTTGTTTGAATTTTGACTCCCAAGTTTCCTCTGTTTTCTATTTAAGAATGTGGAGAAGGGTTCTTGATTGCGTGTGAATTCGTCTTTTTGTGAATTCTGTAAACCCTAATTTTGTTCCTGGGATTTCAGGTTGTTGTTTTCTGATATGTCCTTCAAAGAAAGAAGCAGAGAAGGTCATCAATGGTTTTCATAACAAAAAGACATTGCCTGGGGTAAGATTTTTCTTGTTTATGATCTCTTTCCATTTAAAACCTGTTTTTGCTTAAATTTCTGGGATTTTTTTCTATTCTTGAATGTGATTTTCTGTAACTTAAAAAAGATTTGATCTTGGTTGCACATTTTTCTAGTCGATTGGATAAATGTATCCAGATCGATCTGCATTGTACTGAGTTTGAGTTTCAAGTTTATTCTAGAGTTGGTGATTTGAGAGTGTTGCATGTTGTTCTTTTATCCGTTGAGATAAAAAGGTGAATCTGATTTGACTGATCAGAATCTAACCCCATCAGTTGTTGGAATCTAGATGATTTCTTCAAACACAAGAAAGCACATTGATTCACTATTTATGATACTGTAGCATGTTTCTGAAACATACATTATCTTGCATTATGAAATTCAATCCTTTTGTCTGTGCTCTGTTCAGGCTTCTAGTCCATTGCAAGTAAAATATGCAGATGGCGAATTGGAAAGACTAGGTACGCAAAATGCTTGTGAGTGGACAACGTTTGTTATTTTTGAATACCATCAATTGATGAATGTTCTTGTTGAGTGTTGTTGATATTCAGAACACAAACTTTTCGTCGGTATGCTTCCAAAGAATGTTACTGAAGCTGAAGTACAATCCTTATTCTCCGAATACGGAACCATTAAGGATTTACAGATTATACGAGGGTCTCTACAAACCAGCAAAGGTATATACATCTTAATTTCCCATATGCTTATGTATCTTTAGCGATTATACACCAAAGTTTTGA
This sequence comes from Lepidium sativum, assembly GCA_023374145.1. Lineage (NCBI taxonomy): Eukaryota > Viridiplantae > Streptophyta > Magnoliopsida > Brassicales > Brassicaceae > Lepidium > Lepidium sativum. The sequence goes on from JAKUCM010008452.1 coordinate 13,412, forward strand.
TTGAAGTTATGTTTCATTTAATTTATCTTTTAGGCTGTCTGTTCCTTAAGTATGAGACTAAAGAACAAGCAATGGCAGCTATGGAAGCCATGAATGGAAGACATATAATGGAGGTGTGTGTGCTAATTACAACAACTTCAACATTCTTGTTACTTTATAAATATACTGCTCTAATGAAGAATGTGACAATATCACATTCTTTGTTTCATTTAGGGTACAAATGTTCCTTTAGTTGTCAGATGGGCAGACACAGAGAGGGAAAGACAAGCCCGAAGACTTCAAAAAGCTCAATCTTATGTTTCTAGACTCGATTCGCAAAACCCCTCGTTGTTTGGACAAATGCCTATGAGTTATGTTCCTCCTTATAATGGATATGGCTATCATGTAAGCTCTTATTCTCTCATCTGCTTGGTATAAATTCTTATTATTAGCCAAAGTAATGAGAAAATGACTTGTCACTCTTATACTTAAATCATGTACTCTATAACAGGTGCCTGGAACTTATGGTTACATGCTCCCACCTATCCAGACTCAACATGGATTTAGTTTAATGTCACCGAACCAAGCCAACGGAAGCACATTGCAGGGAACCTCTTTAAGTGAGTCTATCCCACCCCGTTTAGCCGCTAGTAGAAACAATCAAAGGCCCCTTAGAAACTACAGTTACAATGGTCTTCAATATCCCATGGCATTTCCTAATGGAATGATCACTCCTCGCTTTCCTCTAACCACAACTTCACCTGGCTCCAGAAACGGCACATTAACACCTTCCTTGCTTCAAACTGAAGGTTTAGTTAGTCCTAAACAAGAACAACTAATATCTTGATGTCTCAATTGTCTAATCATTATCTGACTGATACCTGAAACAATTTTTGTCTATGTTCAGGACCAGAAGGTGCAAATCTGTTTATTTATAACATACCGCGTGAATACGGGGATCAAGAACTTGCGTTCAAGTTTCAACCTTTTGGTAAGGTTATTAGCGCCAAGGTGTTTGTAGACAAGTCCACTAGTATAAGCAAATGTTTCGGTAAAGCTCTTACTTCTCTTCCTCAATCACCATCATGTTTCCTCAAGACTCGAATTAACGATTGTGAATACCTTCTCTTGAGGCAGGTTTTGTTAGTTATGACTCGCAAGAAGCTGCTCAGAAAGCTATTAACACAATGAATGGTCATGAAATAAGTGGTAAGAAGTTAAAAGTCCAGCTTAAGAGAGACAATAAACAACATCAACAACAGAGTAATAAACCGTTATTAAACGGTTTATTAAACCAATGAAAACCGTTGAACTCTCTTCATCGTTAACAGTTGGGGCTGTTCTGGTTTAGACATTAAGATGGATCTTGATGAGGTCGAAACTGAGAGTACAGAGCGTTACTAACACTTACCAATTCAAAGACTCATCTTGGCCAGAAACTCTCAGCTACTCAAAAATGCTGCAAAGAGATTCTCCTACACTCACTCTTCTTCATTTTCTTAAAGAATTTCCGTCACTACAATGTGTAATATACTTGTCATTGAAAACTTCATGTATAAATGTTATAAGATTGTTAACCATTATAAATTCATTTATTTAATCTTGGTCATTCTTGATAAAAATGTTATGAATTTTTTTTTCCACTGTTTTATTCATATAAAAATACAATAGGCAGCGAAAAACAAAAATATACCACGAGATTTTTAAAAAAATCCTAAATGGATTATGCTAGGACTGGAAATAGACTCAAAACATGCTAACCCACAATCGTAGATCTAACATTAACAAGGGTATATTACAAGTTTCTTATGAATAAAAAAAAAAATTATATATGAGAAGAGAGAGAAGAGTCTCTTAATTAAGAAACTTTTGAATGAGTTTCTAGTCATGTATATACTTCTTATTGGCTCATTTCATATATTATATTAAAACATTAATATCTTATGAATAAGAAACTTAAAACAAGAGACCATGGAAAATGATGGTCTAAGTCATCACCGACTATATGGAATGGAATTCAAATTGATACCGGAAGTTCTTATGACGAATGAGTGTACCTCATTGTTGAAGAAAAATTTGTTAGACCGACAAAATTGAGTCTTTCTTATTTTTCAGAAATGGCGAAGTCAAAACACTGTCAATTGATAGACGCCTCAGTAGAGCCCCATTAAAAACCAGACCTTGAGCAAGTCTTGAGAATACAGACAAAGAACGAACCAATCATTTTCACGAAAAAATCGATCCCAAGAAAACCTAGTTACCAGTTGAACCCAAAGATCGAAAACTAAGCAAACAACCAAGGAAAGCATATAAAGGATGGATATGTGTCCCACCATTTTCCTTTTTTTAAAACTCTTCACTGTTCTATAACTACAAAAGACCATTTTCGACAATCAAAAACTTGTCAAGTCAACGTGGCATATGCAATAAGAGTTCAGAGTTTGGTTCTGACCGCTGATATGTTAATATCTCGAGGAAGCTAAGTTTGGAACAATATGCTAAAGCCACTGACCAATATTGGTATCCATTTTCAACACATAAGCATCTCTTATAGTGACTGAAAAGGCAAAGCATTAGGATGTGTAAATATATTGGAAGAACAAAATACTTTAGCTCTTAATTAAGTCCATTACTATCCCTGACTCGTCTCTAATAAGAGCTTTCATATAATCTGTAAAGAAATCAAAATGTATTCCTGAATCTTTGTGTATTACTCTTTAAAGGCAATGAAAGAATCCTTTACAAAATTTCACAGATGGTTGAATGAGTATCCCAAGTCGATACTTCCTCCTCTTATATCTCAGTGATCTAAGACCGTTCAATTAGACAAGTCATCAATCAAGTCTTCAGATCAATGGTTGTTGCTGTGCCACGTCTTCTTTTGATGTCAAAAGTAACAAATGAAGAAGGTAATTAAGGTGTTTGGGTTTAGGGTTTTTATTTGTGATCTATGTTGGTTTAGTTTTGATGAATTTTATATAATCTACAGGATTCATCCTACTAGTGAGGTTCCATCTCCCAGAGCTGGTCATGCAGCGACTTCACTTGGTGGCTTGGTGCTTGTTCAGGTGATCGAAATTATCAATTAATAATTAGAGCACAAATGACTGGTCCATTAGCAAAATTCTTGTAAATGCAAATGGGAGGACTCGATCCCAGGATGTGCAAGTGCGCATGTCTCTTGTGGACTTACCACCTGCCACTAGACTAAATGTCACTTGCAAGTGAAGTCTTTATGAATCTATCTTTATTATTAATTATTGAATATTTTTACACTTAATTAATGTATGGTAAGGTTGATGATTCACTTTTTCCCGCTTATTTTGAGTTTTAGAAATTCTAAGCAAGAGATTTGTTGTTTTCTGTTGAATCCGATGTTTGTGATTCATAACATCCAGTATTGTAAAATACGTTATTTGCGTTAGATGTAAGGTAAGTAAGTCACTGTATAGCATATAAAATTATATTTATATATCTACAAGCAAAAAGTTAAAAATATATATATATATATATATATATAATAAAAGTAAAATATATTACCAATATACTAAAAACTTAAAAATCAAAATAAAAATATAAAATAATGAAATTTAGCTAATAGGCCGGCTATTTGTGGTCCAATGTTGAAAAAAAAATATAAAAAATAATGAAAACATTAATCAAAAATAATATAGTTGCATGAAAAAAATTAAACTAAATATATTTGGATATCTTGTAATACAAGTTTTGAGTAGGTAAGAAGAAAATGATTAAATAATTAATTTATAAAAGTTAAATTATAAAAATGAGAATTTTATAGAATTTTTTTTTAATAAAAATTAGAAAATTTATATACGGTATCGTATATACGTACATTATATAAATAACGTATATACGACCGTATTAGTTATCACCGTATAGTTATATTTTATATATAAATACAATACGAATCATCACCAGTATAGATGGATGTATTCATCAGATATATCAAAACACAACAACACTTCTTCACCATTATATTTTGAATTTTTATTTATTTTGAATATTATATTTCGTAAGGAGATATTTTTTAGGTCGACATACATATAATTTGAAATTAGTTATACTATTGATTATAATACCATAAATGTGAAATACATTATAAACATCTATTAGTTATGATTTTTTTAGTTATAGAAACTAATATAAAGATATGGTTCGAGATACATATAATTGATTTATGTTTATTATAGAAGATTTCTTTGTAATCTTTGGATGTATCTATACTACATTGATTATAGTAATATAATTTCGGTAGAGTTTTGATAATAATAATATAATATACAAAAACTGATAAAAGATTATATCAACACAAATTTAAAATTTAATTAAAAAAATTCTAAAAATTTATATTACAAAACTTGTAATATACAGACATAGGTCAATAAATG
>JAKUCM010008453.1:0-25935 GCA_023374145.1 Lepidium sativum
CCATTGATCTCCATATGTTTGGGAATGGATTGATAACACTAATTTTGGGTTTGGATTGTCGATAATTAGACCAACTTTAGGTCGAATTGGGCTGGACAGCGTGGATCATGGACTTTGACACATGTTAGAATATGAGATTCTAACTCAAAATTAATTGGCAATGAGTGGAGAGATCCATATTTTATATATACTAGATAAGATAATTCCAACTTCTGGTATTTAGGATAATCTTCCCTAACACTTTCACAAATCGTTTAGGTTTCTTGATAGGATGAGATCAGATCACTACACCACGCAAAAATGAAATTAACATTTTTCGGAAATGACGAAATAAACACTGAACTAAAAACAACCGACCATATAATACCTGGATAAAACCTTTGATAATATAAGACCTCAAACAAGACTAACGAAATTCATATACCAGACTAAACCAAACTGATTTCGGTTAAGTTTTTGGTTTGCTTTCTCCTAGATGAAAAGAAACCGAAGTGGTCCCGGATTGAAGAAGCTTCCGCAAATGGGCCTTTACCGTCAAATCTATATGTGTATTGTTTTGTCTCGTTCTTAACGTAATGTGTTTATATTAGATTTATATCTGTCATGTGTTTGGGCCCCTATAAGTATATATGTATTTGTATAATACGAAATTTAAAATGAGGAAGAAAATGATAAAAAAACAAAAACATTAAAACGTCGTCGTCGTGTAGGTTGGTAACAAGAATAAATGAAAAGAGAGAAGAGAGAAGTAAGTAGGTGTATGATGTTGGGACTCACAGGCTCTGTGTGTTGTGTTTGTATGTGACCAACATTGCTCTTCTCATGTTACTATTATATGTTTATACAAATCTCTTTTGTTACATTTCATTTTCTTCATTTACTATACCAACATTCTCTTTTAATGCACCTTCCTTGATTCGATTTCTTTTTCTTTTTTAAATTTTTTCATAAGTTTTGAATTCTCATAACATTTGTATTTCTACTCAGTTTTGGAATACTCACTTTCAAGATTTTAATGACTTCGACATTGATAACAAAGTATAGAACTCTTACGTAATCATACTTTTTTAGTATCAAATTTAATGTATATGACATGTTACATTATGTCATTATTTTTGTCAATTTCAAATTTCATTACATGCGAAGAAAATGACTGACAAAGGAAAAATCACGAGTTAAGAATTCCGCTATGTAATTCAACGATTTAGAATCAAATAAAAGCAAAAAAAAACTGAAACAAATCTTCAATTTTGCAAATTTCTGTAGTTAAGAGAATAATATTAGCAAATCATTTTGGCCTAATATCATAATCGCTATATAGTTTATTGCTACCTCTATTTCTGTCATCTCTAAAGATATTATACGTCATGTCATTTTAAATGTATAAATTGATACACGAAATTTCAAAATTGTTTATTGATTTATGTAAACTTTACTTGGTTATAAAATTTTGTTATTTGAACAAAATAGAATTATTAAATTTCTGAATTTAATGTATTGGTGTTTTATTTGAGTATACTAAGAGAAGTCATATGATTTTTTTGGTATTTCTTATTTTCCTTTTCAATATTGAAATATCATTCAACAAAAATTTTAAAATACATTACAAGGATACAAATTTATACTTTCAAACCTTGAGATTAGTAGAAAATTACAAATTTTTAAAGTAACACTTGATTGGTGACAATATAGTACCAAAAATATAAAATAATAGGTCCAATTGTATTTATAAATAAATAAAAACAAATCAAAGATCTTAAAGTTTCTGTGAATGTAGTGTTTATGAGTTTGCTGAGTTTCATGCAATGTTTACTTCTCATAATTCAACAATTATGGCTCTAAAATTATATGTTTATATAATATGGTTTTTTCTCTAACCACTAATTACTTTTTACATAATCCAAAAAGTTAATCTAATAAAAAGCGTAATTAAAAATTAATATAAAAAAAAAGAAGAAAAAACTGAATCTTAATAGCTTCGTCTCTTTTCCTCTTCAATCTCCGTCTGCAACGAATATACCGGCGACGATGGCAAAGATGAAACGGCGGTGGAGTAACGAGCTGAATCGGATACCGAAGGTGAAGATACTCCGGCGCCGGAATCAGAAAGTCCAGAGAGAAGATCGACGAAAGCGCTCACGATTACGCCGTGACTTCTCTTGCCATTCATCTTCAAGTACCATGCGAGCATCGATTCCAAGCTTTGCCAATTTTTAGCTAAGTCACCATGAGTCATCACCATTTCTTCCATGGATCGTTTAAAATCTCCATACGGATCATCCGATTCCATCGCCACCGCAACACTAATCTCTTCAATAGGCGTTGTACTACAATCCCGATCCTGTTCCTTGTTAGATTTAAAATCAAAATCCGTATCCGATATGGATTTGGATTTGTGATCAATGTCTTGGAAAATGGAACTCGTAACTCCCGGATCGAAGAATAACCTCTCGGATGTAACAAGACCACGAACGAGCATCTCAAGAGATTCGGCGTCAAGGTCTTGATCAGAGTCAGTTGAGTGAGTGGCAGTTTCGGAGGAAGTAGTGAACCATGAGTGAGGAGTTTGAGCTTCGAATAGATCACCATTGGTGTTATGGTCGTAGAAAACAGAGTTCACAGTTTTGATCAAATCGTCACCGAGTCGGAAAGAGAGAGTTTTAGCATTGGTGTAACAAAGAGGAACGGCGAGTAATCCACCGGCTCCGCCTCTGAAGAGAGAAGAGAGCTTCTTCATCTTCATCTTCTTCTTCCCCATTGTTTTGTTTGCTTAGTGAATTAATGGAATGAGGAGAGAGTTGGAGGGAATAATATAAGGCGGAAGAGGAAGACTGGTGGGTCAGTTTTTTTTTTTTTTTTTATTCTTTTCTTTTCTTTCTTTCTTTTTTTCTAATGGAGCTTAGATGAGAGTTTGGGGAACTATTATATTTTTGTAGTTTTTTTCCTTTGAATTGTTCTAAACTATTGCATAATTTCACATGATATAAGGATTTAACCGACAAATTAGGTTTTTCTTATTTTCTTTTTTATTATTTAATGTTAGATTTCGTAACTGCTAAAGTTATTTTTTTTTTGTCAACGACAAATTATATTGGATCACGACTTGCCAATCCAGTAACCAAATTCTTACGTAATATAGACAAAAAGATTTGATTATTGGTTATGTAAATGAATTGACTTAAATTGATTTACCATTGGCTACTTATCATTTGCGAGTTAGTTTAGTTATATAGTGTCTAAAGTATATTCATAGGCTAAAATCTTTTATAGTCAAAATTACTAATTCTGAAGTTATTAACTTTTTATAATAATTATGATTGTGGTCAACTTTTTGGATTTGTTTCTGTAGAACCGGGATACGAATAGTTATCTTCAACATATGATCTACTAAAATACAAATTTAATCTTGGCTTTCTCCACAATACCATCTAAATAATTGATGTTATTTTAATAGTATTTAAATTTGGTATATTTTAAAATACGATTTTCTCCTTTAACGTTTTGTCTTTCTTGATGGGAATTTGCATATTCATGAGTAAGTCGAATGGAGTTTTAGTGGGACACAAAAATATACATGAAGACAAAGAAAAATAAAAATAGAAATGAAAATGTAAGTCCCGAGCCAAAGACAAAGGAGTGTGCAAAACACAAAGCATTAAAAAGGCTTGCTAACAAGAAAATGTTGCAGAAAACAAATCCCAATAAAATTAATTTATTTATATACAAAAGTTGATTGACGCTACTTCATTCCTCTCAATTGGTTCGCCTTGTCAAATCTTCCTACCACGACTTTCTACACAATTTAATTCTTAACTTTTAATATTTTTGGTTTATTTTACATTTCCACTTCGATTCATGCTACTCAAATGTTAATTCATAACAGATATCTTTATTTTGCTATCAATAAAATTACTAGTTAAAATAACAAACATTTATTGTTTACATTATTTATTTGTAAGTGTTTAAGAGTTGCTTATAAACAAAATTATTTATGAATATATAAAAAAATTGTCAGTTTGTATTTGAGAAATTTACTAAAATTTATCTAATTACATTATATGACCAGACAGTGTATCTTTACACAACTTTTGTTACAAACTCTTCGCTATTGCTTGTTCTAAAACGATTTTCGTTTCAAACTGACTCAATCGAAATCCTTGATTGAAGCTCTTGGTTCTCTTCCTAAAATTGTAAAATCTGCAGTCAATTTTTGAATTTTACATGAATCATTCAACTCAACGATGGTATTTTTAGCATGATTTATCACTCTTAAAACTCATTTAGAAGAAGTAAAAAAGGTTTATGAATTGAAGAACATGAAGGCATGATTGTCTGAGACAGTGTCCTTGAAGAATCAAAATCATTCTAAGAGTTGTTGCAAAGATATAAAACTGAATGTAGTAAATTGATTAAAACAGACTCAAACTGTTGCTCAACTCCATTGTTGTGAAATTAATACACTTTTTGTGTTCGTACAGTTTTAACTTTATTTACCAACACATTCACTTTTTTGTCTTTTCCATTACATTTTCCTGTTTTGTCTTAATTTGCGTAAGATATTGGATCAACTTTTTTGGGATAAAAATTAATTCAAAAATTAAAAATATCAGTAGAGAGAGATAGTGTGCAAAACTCATGTGAGGAATTAAAGAGCTCACCGTTGAATCACGCATATATAGATTTTTTTCCTTTTTCTTTAAGTCTTTTACATTTTTTTCGTTGTTCACTTAATAGATAAATATAACAAAAAGTTATAAAATACAACTAACAGTACAGTAACAAACACAGATCATACAAAGTCAAAATAAAGAAAAGGAAATAAGGACAATAACGCCTCAAAACCACAGGTCGAAAGTTACTGCAAAGCAATAGAACTAGAGCAAGTAACAAAATTTTTTATAGTGAATGAGAAATACCTCAAAGATGAAAAGCAAGTATCTTATGCCGACAAGAAAATAATCTACAGTCGACCAATTGACACCAAAATTAGAATTCAAGGAAAAGAAAAGTACAAACGGCCTCAACACAATGGAACTAAGCCAAACAACCCCTAGCAAAGCACAAAGACTGACAACTGCCCGCAAAAACCAAGCCAGATCTACATCTAACCACTTAGCCAAAATACCTAAACCCTACAGATGATGTCTTCATGTAGAATATGAGAAGAGCTGCTATATTAGACCACCGTGCTCTGTTGACACTACCAAATCTGGACTGCGGTGAGAGCAAAAGAAAAGAGCTTAAAACCAAGATCTAGGGTGCGTTCATAGAGGAGTAAGGCTAGGACGATAACATAAAGACGAGGAAGAAAGGGCTTAAGTCTTTTACTATTAGGGACCAAATTTTATAATATGTTTATTCCTCTCGTATTTTAAATACATTTTATTTTTGTCATATACATTTTATTATGACTTACATTGTCGACAGTATTTGGATTACTCTCTGTACAGTGTTGTTGATAGACTATTCACTTGTTACAAAAATTGATGCGTATAAAGTGTAATAATTTGAATCCTCTACGGTGTGGTGTTTCTACTTTTTTAGTGCAACTGCAACACTTGTAATTATATTCTTATATTTTCAAAAATACGTAAACAATGGAACGATTATCAGTTTATATTATTTATAGAAAATCGAAAAAAAAAAGTTATTTAACAGCTTTGATGTCCATCCCTATCCATTTGCTAAAGACCGATTTCATATAGTTACTAGGAGATTGACCGGGGTACGTCCGGTTTTTAGTTTAAAAATATTTTTGTGTAGTTTATTTGTTGGGTAATTTGTCAAATTTTGTGATTTGCGTTGTAAGTACTGAAATGAAAGGTATCTGCATCATAAATGGATAATTTTATTATTATTTGGAATGGAAAAATTAAAGATATGTTGTCCTCAATATTGAACAATTTTTATTTGCGTTAAGCCAACTTATTATGCAATCATGGTCGTAGATGTGGTTGCATGCTAGATTATTAATGACATCCGTCCTTTGAATGTTTGAAGGCAAATACTGCAATTTTTCAGTTATGAGTTATAGTTATAAAGCATACTTCAATCAGGATTCTGGTCTCGTTTTATTTATTATTTAAAGATCAAAAGTACATGTGTGAAATTATTTGAAGACTATACTTATAATATTATCTGAAGAACAATTTAAGAATATATCTTTTATGAAGTATTATTTATTTATAAAATTATGTCATTGAAATATTCAAATTGCATAAGATGTTATTCTTTTCGAATAATTAGATCGATAAGACACAATAGCTTCAAATCCTTTTATAGTTTGTCTAAATTAAGACAAAGGGAACAAATTCTAGATATCAGAATTATTAGTTGGAGTGACTAAACGGAAAAATGACATTTATATAAGATATTCAACCCAATTATTTTGGATGGTATAAAAAAGAAAAATAAAAAGTAACTATGGACATTCAAAAATTGTGAATATGTATAGTTTCAATAGAAGATTAAACAACTTCATCACTGTAAATCAACTGACGTGTAATATGGACATTCAAAGGTCTTTTGAATTCGAATAACGAAGATTAAGTTACATATTATATAGTCTTTGGTCCATGAATATATTTAAAATGTAAAAAAACCTTAATTTTCAAAGATTTTTTTTTAACAAAATCGAAATGGACTTAGTTAATAAAAAGAGATGAAGAATTGGACGAAGAAGAAGATTCAATTTCAGGTAATTAGAGGGTTTTGATTTATGAATGACAAAATCTAAATATATAATAAACGGTTAAATTTTAGTATTTTTTCCAAATATATAATAACTAAATTATGCTATATAAGCTAATTGATTATATAATATATTATGAAAATTGTTTATTCTAAAGAAATTTTATTTTAAAGAAACCTATTTAACTTTTTTCTTTGACTCGGTTCATATTCAATTTAGGTTTTTCAAATATGTATAAAAAGAAGATAAATATAGTTCATCTTAGCTTACAATAAATTCTTTTGTTTCATGCAATCTCTTTATCAACACATTATCTACACCTTGGATTAATGATGCCATTTGCAGGTTTGTGTCACGATAGATTCAATAAACTTTGGATGACTTTATTAACGTATGCGTATTTAACAAAACACAAAATTTTGATAGTAATGAATATTGAGTGGAAGTAATTTTATAGAAAGGTGATCTCGTAGTAGTGCAACGTTAAACCAAAAAAGGGGAAATTAGATGGAACTTATGAATAGTATGGAGGGACAGAAAATTGAAAAAACTTGTAACATTGAGAATTATTTTAAATTAAATCAAAGACAGGGGCGCTTCTCGTTCTTCACATCTTCATCGGATATTTTGTTTGGATGTGTGTTCCGAGCCTTGGAATGAATTGCACAATCAGCAGATATGGGGTTGTTTATTCAGGACGCCTCGTCGTTCAAGTCAACGTCGTTCGGAATAATACGGGAGAGAGTGAAAGTTTGACGTGAAGCTAGGAAGTTGTACATTGACACTTTGATATGGAATTTGCAAGTTTGGCCAACAATGTGTTTTAAACTTTCAGGAGTTTTAGTTTTTAGTGCTTCATTGTTATCATCTGCCTAGGTAAAAAGGTAACAAAGTTTGGTTATTACTTGTATGGAAGGTGTAGGTGTGTTTTTGAGGTTCAAGGGCATTGAATATACCTCAATTGAACTATTTATTTTCTGATATGTAGATAGATGTCTACACTTATAAATTTTAATCGATGTAAAATATTGTATTTTTTTCTATTTTATATTTTACATAGTTTATTTTTATTTTTTTCTAATTTATATTTTTAGTTGAAGTGACTGCTTTTTGTTAGTCATTAAACAGATGAATAGTACCTAATTGGAAAAAAAACAGCACTTGAAATTAGTAACTGCTACTATGTCTACCAATCCTTTTAAAAAAATTATTTTGCTAGAACATCAAACCTAAGTAGTATTATATATAAGTTGAGTGATTTATAATAAAATAGTTTATTTTTCTTGACCACTAAATTGCAGTATTTTGATAAGTTAGTTAGTTTGATTATTCTTAAATAATATGTAAGTTTAGGTTTTACTACATCAAATATTATTTATCAGTTTGGTCATTTTTAATTGGTATTCAGATATGGATAGTTTATTAAGTAAAAAAATATTTTTCTAATATTTTTTAAAAGAATCGTATTCTTTTTTGTTTGGTAATTTAGATAACTCCTCGAATAAAATTTTGGCCATACGATACGATATATTATCTTCTAATCAATATATTGGTTTAGTATAGATTACAACATAATATAACTTAATTTGATTTGAGACCTTTGAATGTCTATATTATAGTATGTAATGTGATTAAGTAAATAATAATTGTCTTTTGATTATTTTTATTAAAAAATAAAAAATGTCTAAAACAAAAGCTGATGGGGCAAGAAGATATGAGTGATGTGGCAAAAATATAGGAGTTTGAGAAAGATGAGTTGGATGGCTTAAGAGGTCTCAAAACCCTTCTTTTATTTTTAGTGCTTCATTGTTATCATCTGCCTAGGTAAAAAAGTAACAAAGTTTGGTTATTACTTGTATGGAAGGTGTAGGTGTATTTTTGAGGTGCAAGTGTATTGAATATAGCTCAATTGAACTATTTATTTCCTGACATGTAGATAGATGTCTACACTTATAAATTTTAATAAATGTAGAAAATATTGTATTTTTTTCTATTTGATATTTTACATAGTTTATTTTTATTTTTTTCTAATTTATATTTTTAGTTGAAGTGACTGCTTTTTGTTAGTCATTAAACAAATGATTAGTATCTAATTGGAAAAAACAGCACTTGAAAATAGTAACCGCTACTACGTCTACCAATCCTTTTAAAAAACTTAAGTGATTTATCAAACCTAAGTAGTATTATATATAAGTTGAGTGATTTATAATAAAATAGTTTATTTTTCTTGACCACTAAATTGCAGTATTTTGATAAGTTAGTTAGTTTGATTATTTTTAAATAATTTGTAAGTTTAAGTTTTACTACGTAAAATATTATTTATCAGTTTGGTCATTTTTAATTGGTATTTATATACGGATAGTTTATTAAGTAAAAAAATATTTTTTCGTATTTTTTAAAAGAATAGTATTCTTTTTTGTTTGGTAATTTAGATAACTCCTAAACAATTTTGGCCATACGGTACGATATATTATACTTCTAATCAATATATTGGTTTAGTATAGATTACAACATAATATAACTTAATTTGATGGGAGACCTTTGAATGTCCATATTATAGTAAATAATGTGATTAAGTACTTCTAATCAATATATTGGTTTAGTATAGATTTCAACATAATATAACTTAATTTGATGTGAGACCTTTGGATGTCTATATTATAGTATGTAATGTGATTAAGTAAATAATTATTGTCTTTTGATTATTTTTATTAAAAAATAAAAAATGTCTAAAACAAATAGGAGTGATGTGGCAAGAAAATAGGAGTTTGAGAAAGATGAGTTGGATGGCTTAAGAGGTCACAAAACCTTGCTTTTATTAGTATAGATATGCACAAAAAGAAAAGTAATGCATGTGTTCTTGATTATTGTGCTTTGCTGCGATAATTGAGATGATTCCATCGCCTATAACTACAATCATTTAATCATGATGCGGCAAATAATCTTCATTGTTTTTTTTTCAATCAAATTTCATATATGATTTAGCGTATTCTTATGCAATAGAAATTGGATAGGATTTTAATTTCATCATTGATTTGGGAGAGAGTTTCACCGAGATATTCTGGTGGCTCTTTCTTAGATTTGGTTGTCGATATTTTGATCCTATCATAGTACTTGTTCACGATATTTAGGGAACAATGTCGATTTTGTTCCAATAGTCATCTTCTCTTGGAGAAGTTTATTTCCGACATTTTTGCCGTGTTTATTCCGGTTGTCTAAAGCATGCTTCATGTTTGTCGTTTGATTGTTAGCGAGCATTAGTGCAATCCACTGTGGATGTCTCGGAGATTAAGCCATATCTTTTTAGATTTGATGATGAAAATACGACCACCACGAAAATCACATGGAATCAATACACAAAAGACATAAATATGAATAAAGTGAGAAATTACAAAATGACTAAAGTCATTCAAATGAGCATATGGATGTACTACAACCAAAAAAAAAATTGTATATTTCTTTTTTTAGGAGAGTTCTAATCATATTGAAAGTCTCACGATGTAATATGTGGATCACAACCTTTAGCTTTTGAATGTATAACGGGATGAAAATGTTTCGTAAGCAAGAAAGCCACCCAATATTGATAGAAAATAAAAGATCAGAAAAGCAGAGCGTTACTTTTTTATTATATCTTTATGCCTTGTTGTAATTTCATTGTAAATAATACAATATCTGATTTTTATAAATAAAATTATGTTCATATAGACCAAAAATAATATAAATATAATTCTTTCTTTAATTTTATACATAAATGAGTTTTAAACATTTTAAACATTAAATTTACACACACAAAAAACTTACAAACATACTAATAAGGCAACTTTTATATGCAACACTGATGTTTATTACTTGTCTCAAACCACGTCATGAGACATGTAATTGTAACAATATTTACATATTTGGTGTCGTCTTCTGATTTGTTGTTGGTGTCAACAGTATAAATCAATTTTCTGAAAGAATTAATTTATTCTTTAGTTGGTGGTTTTGGTATAGCCCTCAATAAATCTATAGAACCTTAGATTGCTTGTGAATACGCCTCCCAAGAGAATTTTCATCCATTATGCGTCATTGATGATAATATTACAATATTTGATATATTAAAATTTTGAGAATATACTATTTCCTAAACAATATTGATCTGATTATTTAAAATTATATGGGTTATAAGAATTATGATGCCTTCTTCTATTAATGACGTGAAGAAGTCTACATTATCTATGTATGGATGCACTGAAATAAAATCATGTTATTAACGTAAAAAGATTGAAATAATGCTTGTGAACCATTATGCGTCATTGTTATTTTCCTAACGGATAAATAATCTAAGGATTGTTTTAACATTGGGCCACGCCGGCCCATTAGCCAAGTTCTTGCAAATGCAAGTGAGGGGACTCGATCCCTGAATGTACAAGTGCACATGCCTCTTGTGGACTTACCACCTGCCACTTGCAAAGCAACAATTTAAAATGATTCGTTTGATGATAGTTACTTTTGAATTTTGCATTGGATATAAAAAATAGTAGATAGCCATATTGCTTAAGAAATGTTTTTCATATTATGATTTTGAAGTAATGCTAATGCATCATTTAATTTTTGTATAACTCATATAAATGGTTTTCGAATAAATAGTATCACAGTTCTATATATAATTGATAATTCTAATAAATCACTATTTGAAAAGAAAATACAAGTGAATTTTATTTAATATTAATATTTTTTTTGGTATCATCACTCCAAATGTCTTTAGTAAAATTGATAGTTGTAGGTATTTTATTTATTTTAAAATAATAAATTTGAAAATAATAAAATAACGATACTTAACATAACAAAGTTCTGAATTCATCAAAAATAAAATAATAAAATAATGACATTTAATACAACATAATTTTGGATTCAATGAAACCAATTTTAAAATAGATTAATACTAGATATAAATAGGAAATAAAAAATATTATGAAAATAATAACCATATATTGCATCTGTATTATAAAAAAAACATTGAAAAGTTAAGAATGAAAAGTTATAAATGTATAATATTAAACCATACATGAAAAGATACATCCGTACCATCTTTATTGAATTTTTTTATTATTATATAGATTAGTGTACCATAATTTTATTTTGCCCAACTTATTTTATTTATCACAATTAAAATATTGATTCAAAATGTACATTTTTTTAATTATGTAAATGCATGTGGCCTTTAGCCTAGTCGCATGTGATAAATCCATTAAAAACATACACACTTTCATATCCAACCATCAAGTCTTATTGCCTATATTATATATGAATTTGGCTAACAGACCGGTCAGTTATGCTCTAATATTGACAAAACAAAGCATTTCATTAAAATCTACAACAATTTAATTACTTACTACTATATCATAATTATGTTATTCAAATAACATTTATCTTATGTAAATAAAGTTATATGAGTTCTAATCCATAACTCAAATTCTAAATTATGCAAACTATATAAAATCAAATTGTAGTGAAAAGTTACAATGATGAATTTTAGTGAAAATAATGGTATTTATTTATTTATTCAATTAAAATTTAAATCTAATTTTTAAAATTTTAAGTTTTCTTAATAATTGATAGAGTAAATTTATTATAATAATTTCAATTTATAATATTATCCAGAAAATTATATCGTTTTGTTTTATCAATCATAACTATCTTTTTTCTTGTGTTATATTGTCATCATTCAAAATTTGTTTGTTATATTTTTTAGCTAGACCATACTTAGGGTAGCTCCATTGATGATTTCTTAACCAATTTTCTAAAACTAAAATAATCTAAAATAATCTACAACTATTAAAATAATAATATTTTTAAGAGATCATGAGATAATAATTTTTTTGTTAAGAAACTTTTACCAATTTTTAAAAACCTTTTATTAAAAGTAGACAAGGGTAATTGGACATTATTTTTTCAATTTAAAATAATAACTTTACTTTTAAGAAACTCAATAAGTTTTTTAAGGATGGACATGCTTTTAAAACTGTGTATTTATATTGTATTGTACTCTGTCATGTACCGCTAAATTTACGGTCACCGGTCAAAAAATTCTGGATTAAACATTCTACAATAAAGCCAAACCGGAAGAAGAAAAACAGAACCGGTCATGAAATCTTTCTTTTTTCCTATCCAAGATCATCCACTTGTACAAATTTTATCGAGATACAAACGACCAATAACAAGCCACGTTTCGTAACGATACGATTATAATTCTCTCTGATCCAACGGACCCAAAACATCTATAACTCTTTCTTCTTCTTTTATCTCCTCGATCTTGAAATGGCCGATTCTGACAATGATTCAGGAGGACACAAAGATGGTGGAAATGCTTCGACGCGTGAGCAAGACAAGTTTTTACCGATTGCTAACGTGAGCAGGATCATGAAGAAAGCACTTCCAGCGAACGCCAAAATCTCTAAAGACGCTAAAGAAACAGTACAAGAATGTGTATCGGAGTTCATAAGTTTCATCACCGGAGAAGCTTCTGACAAGTGTCAGAGAGAGAAGAGGAAGACAATCAACGGTGATGATCTTCTTTGGGCGATGACTACGCTAGGGTTTGAGGATTACGTTGAACCGCTCAAGATTTACCTGCAAAAGTATAGGGAGCTGGAAGGAGAGAAGACGACTATGTCCGGGAGAAAAAGTGATACGGAAGGCGAAGGAGCCGGCGGCGGAGCTGGAAGTGGAAGTGGAGGAGCTTCGATATACCGTAGTGGAATGGTGACGATGGCCCACCAATATTCCCATCATTTTTCTTAATTCTTTTTTGTAAAATGATGAAAAACACATTTTGATTTCTATATATATATATGTTTAACTTTCTGTATAAATTTATAAATTTTTATTTAAGTAGGTAATTTCTCACAAAACGATACTATTTTTATTGAAATGATTTCTCTACGTTTTCACCAATTAAGTTGAAAGGTGCCAAAAAAGTGATTTGAGCTGAAATCAACAAAAAAAAGAGTGAGAGGAAATGTTTTACTCTTAGAATAATTTATATATTGGCCTAAAAGTAACACATTATTGAGGAAGATTTATATAACATACCACCAATTAAACCCTTACTTAGTTGAGGATCTAAAATGACTCACTGATCATTTTGATCCAATCCGATTATGCCAATTAAGTTGGCGGGTCAAATGATGTATTAAGCTAAATATATTCAGATGGTCACTATCATTAGATCAACTCCATTAGAACTTTTAACACGTTTGTTAGATGAGTTTTTAAACTTTAAGTAAAAAGAATAAATGAAAATAAATCAATTATATCTTGGGAAAGATATTGTTGAGGTTTGTAGAGACCCTAATGTGTTATATTTTTATTGGTGGATATAATAAAATAAAATTATAATTTATTTTTGTTTCTTCTCCTTTGTTTTCGATAACAACAAGAAGAAAACAGAAACCCCTTCACCATTTTTATCTCCAACGATTTCTCCCTTATGATCTGCTTTACTCTTCTCTGATTCCAAATATATCTTTCTCTGTTTTTGACCCACTTCCTTTGACGTCGAATATACAACAATCTCTGATTATTCCACCTCACTAGGATGACTCTTACTCTCAAATTACTTAAAAAGTTGTGAGTTTCTTATCCTCTATTTCAGTTAAGTTTCATTTTGTGTAGATGCTTTGTCAAATTCTATTCACTGTGTCGATGAATCTTCAATTTCAAATTCTTTGTCAAATTCCACAACTAGGGAACTTCATAATTGCAGCCGATTGTTCTCTTTTTTCTTCTGGTGATTGTTGAAAGGACATAGAATATGAGGATCACTGTGGTTTGCACTATGAAGCATGGTTTTATCTTATGTTTTGATGCTTGTTAGTTTCGTTTGAGGTACATCAACTAATGTTATCATGTCAATATCTTTTTGCAGTTGAAAACTAGAAAGAATCACCGTATTCAGCTTGGTTCCATTGCCAACATGTTTGGAAACTTAATCTTAATCTGTATAAAGAATCACAAATCATTGTTGCTCTTTGAAGTTATTAGGTATCTTCATATGTTCTTTACCACATATTACTTTGTTATATAACCTAATCTTAACTCTTTCTGTCTTTTGGTTGCAGATTGACCAGAAAAGTGAAGCCGTTACGGAGAAACCTGACATTGTGGCTTGTCTTATTTGTTTGAATAGGTTAGTGATGCATTGTAGTTGAGGTTTATATTTTTCTTTTGTTCTTAAATTACCAGTTTGGCCATTTATTTTTGTTGGAACGTCAATTGATGAAAGCACAAAGAAGTCTGGTACAGTTCACCATAGAAGGAACAACTACCAATGGAGACTACTTACTGACACTAAAGGCTATGCAAGTAGGTTGGATCACCTTATAAGGTTAGTTGCCTATGTTTTCTGTATTTACACGAGAAATTTGCTAAAGATTGATGATGGTTGTGTTGTCAAATCGTGATAAATGTTTGTCAAAATAGAACTCTAGAGATGTGTTTTTCAGTCTAATATTGTGATAAATGCTTGTTAGGTGTAGATTAGACAAATACATAAATGTTATTGAATGCTTAAAACTTTAAGTACCAAAGCTTTTTAGTTTATGTCCCAACCGTAAGACATTGAAACCTTTTCCTATATATATTAAATGATAAAACTTCTTTAAACACATCAACTAACCCCAACCACAACCTTGAACCACCATTCTTCATGGATCCATATAGTCCATCTTATATGGATTCATCAACTCACTCTTATAATTTCACAAATCTTTTAAATAGTCAACTAGAACCACAAGTGACTGAGCATCCAGAGCGGGTGGAAGAGATAGTTGAGGGCTGTAGAGAAAGACACAAATGGAGTCCAACTCAAGATATTGTGCTATGCAGCGCTTGGTTAAACACAAGGAAGGATATTGTGGTGGGAAATGAGCAGGAATTAAATGCGTCGCATAACGGCTTATTTTAACGCATCTCCTAAACTTTCTGGTTTTAAAAAGCGAGAAGCTAGCAATTGTAAGCAAATGTGGCATACGATAAATGACTTTGTATGCAAGTTTGTAGGATGTTGTGAGGCTGAAAAGAGGCAAAAGAGTAGTGGGCAGAGTGAGAATGATGTTTGAAGCTGGCTTACGAGATTTTCTTTCATGATCACAAGATGAAGTTCAGCCTTGAACATGCATGGATAGAGCTTCGCAATGATCAGAAGTGGTGTGCCTCTTTAAATTGCAACAGTGAGGGAAACTCAAATAAAAGAAAGTATGATGACCAATCTGAAAGCTCTAACACATTTACGAAACCAAGAGATCAACCAATGGCTCGTCCTAAGGGTGTGAAGGCTGCTAAAGCCAAAGGCAAAAGAAGTGTGAGCAAAGGTAATGTGACCAACAGCGAGACCATTTCTCTGGTGGAGTTTCAGGCCATGTGGACCATCAAGCAAAAGGATAGCCATAAAAGAAAGATTGTCCAAAGTTTCACTGCTTGACAATCTGATCACAAAAAAGAACCACTTGATGAGATGGAAATTGCTCTAAAAAAGAAGCTAGTAGCTGACATGCTTGATAATGTTTCTGAACTTTGTATTTGATAAGTCTATTGTTTGAACTTGTATTAGTTTAAGTCTTGTTTTTAGTTTCAGTTTGAGTTTAAGTTTAATTGTTGTTTTCTATTGTTAAGATTAAGTGTTCTTTATATTGTCTTATTGTTAAATGAATGATGTCTTTGATGGTTAAATGAATGATGTCTTTCATTTGATTTGCATTTGTCTCACTTAATTTTGCAGGTACAAACTAGTAAAGAAGAAAGTTGATTTTTAGAATCCCTAATGATGTTTTACCAATGGACCTTTAAATTATTTTTAAGAAACTATGAATTCTTAAAATATTAGAAAAAGAAAAACAAAAATAATAATCGGAGTAGAAACCCCATTTTGAGGTTCTACCAATGGAGATGGTCTTATCTTCATTGTCGTATTATCATCATATCAATCGATACTTTGTTTAAAGTTAGTTAATGAAATGGATGTTTTGAAATAATGTTTGAAAAGGTTGTTTGTAAATGCCGACAGTAAATGTCATATATTGATGGTTACTAGTTTAGTTAATCCGTAATGTTAAACCTCAATAAGTAACCAAAGTCAAACCTCTATGAGTTTGATTGGCAGTATTAAAACAACCATTTTTAAACGTCGAGTTTGGTTGGTAGCAGTAAAAACAATATGGTGTTGGGTCTCATTGTAGCATGCAAAGATTATTTTACTGCCGATCAATATTTTATTTGAAATGTTCAACAAAAAAAAACTTATTTATGAGTATCTGAACGGTCATTTGCATTTTGATTATTGTTTATTGGGTCTATTGGTAGAAATTCAAATGTTTGTTTCCTTCAAGGTAAGATTTTTATTGATGATTAGAAGGGTTGGAAACAGAGGCTCACCATCAAACACGCAATATAGTGTAGATATCGTGCATACTATAGCCTTAAGCGCAAAACAAAACACAATATCTTAAGCTATTCAGGCAGCTTCAGTAATGATAATATGCTGTAGCCATTGGGGACCTGCTGTTGCTATATATAATTGGTGTCGTTGGTCTATGTAGGTTAGGAATCGACTTCCAGAGCTAGATTTGAAATAACACTAATTGAGCATTTCGATATAGAAATCCATGATTACTTTTCAGCGGTTTCTATCTTAATGACTTCACAAATAAAATCTTTCCAGTTGGTAATGAGGATTTTCTTTCAAAGAATGGACAATATGTGAATATTATGAATAGGAAAAATCATAATCTTAATTAAGATTGGATTAAATGTTCCACTCCAATGAGAGAGAAAGGTAACCGGAAAGAGAGGTTGAGATACACTATCTTAAAAAGACTCCCTTTTGGGATGAGTATTGTTACTGTTATTTTTTTTGACTAATTATTATTATAAAAACCCAAAGTAGAATACGATTGCAGAATACAAAGATAGAATACTTATACCGGCAGAAACCATATATATCTCCAGAAACTAAACCTAACAGAAGAAAACGATAATAGAAAACAGGAAAATACTAGACTAAGACACAAAATGAAATATACTCTAAAAAAATTGGTACCCAAAATTGGAAGATGGAGACCACTATATTGAAGGTGGAGTATCCTATGACGAATATGTTTACTTCACAAATAAAGAAATAGCTGCTAATCCGGCAAGAAAAAATATGAGTGTCAAATTGCGCGAAGCTAACACATAATTAATTCAACAAGTGCAAACAGTTGTCATTATGAGAACTTGAGGATCAAATCGAGAAGGAACCTAGAACTAACATATTAAAATCACTAGATTCACATTTAAGCTAAGGAAATCAATTGATATTATGATTAAAAGACTGCTAACACTTAAACAAGAACCAAACTAATACTAGACAAAAATCAAACAAAGAATGAACTAAGCAAATTCAATCTAAGAATTGAGAACAAAAATTGAATGATAATGAAGCAAAAAACAACCTATTAGAGGATATGGGCTTTAGGCAAGACTATTGATCAATGAGGAAGACAATTAACTAATGATGCATTTAGAAGACAATGAAACTCAACCTAGGACCTAAAACACAACACTCACTACAAAAAAATCCACCTTGATAGCACATTGTTATAGCATCTTTTACTGAATTGCTATTACAAATGAGTTTAAAATTTTCGCACTTTATAATTATCAATGCTTGACTGAAATTTCACCGAGCGGAAAAAACATATTAGTTTAGAGCCTAATTTTTACAATGAGCGGCAACACTTAGACAAAATTTTGGTTGAGGCAAAAATTTATCCCAAAATTATTTTCGGTTTTGGCCACATAAAAATTCCCTCTCTCTTCCTACAGAAACGAGAGTCGTTCTCATCTCTCGTATTCTTCATCTCGTTTTCTTAGGCTGTTCTTCCACTGCCTTCCTCCTCTTACACAAACCCTAATTTCTTCTTCTGATCTCCTCCTCCTTTGCAAAACCCTATTACTTATAGGGAAATCAATATTGTCCTACGAAGATACCTTTGACATCTGTGAGGCCTTTCGAGTAACCGAGGTAACTTTTCTTTTTCTATATGTTATGGTGGTGGCAGACATATTTGTTTACACACATATTTTGAGAGTGCAGACTGTATTAAAGGATGAAGGTGATATTGATCCGAATGATCAAAACTCAATTCTCTAACACTTGGACAAAGTGGTAACTATTCCCTTTTCTCATAGTTCATGTGGATATTTTTTTCCTTCTTGCCTTTCTTTCTTAATTTGGTTTAACTGTGTTCTTGCTGTGTGGAGCTTGATATTGATGTATTGAGTCTAATTTCCATTATGTTCCACTTTACTTGTGATAGTTCATGTTTTTTTGGCCTCTGGATGATCATCCTATCCTTTTCCTCAGAAAATGGAGATCCTTCCACTTAACGATCTAGATGTTAAGCTTCACAAAGATGACAAACTAGCTTTCTACTCATGCTTCCAGTACAATCTTCAAGAGACTCGTGTAGATGAATGAGTGGTTTAAGATCTAGAGCTGCTATAAAAAATCAATAAAAGTATTTACATAATGCTACGGTATCTTAACTTATCATAGCAAATAAAAAATGCTATCATACATGTAGAACCTACCGTAGCTACCGATGACATAATATTAGTGAATTCGCTATTATATATGCATGATAGCAAAAAATCCGCGCTAACAATGTACATTTTCCTTGTAGTGACTTTATCAATCCACTCTCACGACATTGACCTCTATAATAATCAATCGATTAAGCTAAACTCATTAGCTAATCAATAAATCAATAAATATTAAATACAAGTCCAATAAATCCACTAATCACCATAATTTTGTCTCTCAATGGCTAGGGAATAAATTTCATTAAAATGTTTCAAGAATTTCATCGATCACTTTTCGGGCAATAAACTTCCTAACATCTAAATTCAAATGGCCAAAATAAATATAACATTAAGATCACCCAAAATGAAGGAATCTATCAATCTAAACATCAAAAGCTAACCCCATCAAACCCCTAGGATCTAGCAAGTCATCAACTAAACATCAAAAGCTAACCCCATCAAACCCCTAGGATCTAGCAAGTCATCAACCCTTCAATGAACTACTAACTCATAATAACAAAGAAACTCAAAACAAAAGATTCAAGGATAAACATAATGAAATAAATAAGAGAAAAGAGAAAGAGATTCAATAGATAGAATAGAATTATCAAGAGATCACCATCCAACAAGGGTCTTTAGTATTCTCCCTTAGACCACCTCCAGTGTCTCTTAATTTTAGTCTCTAAATAAAATAATATCTTTTATAACAATTTAATTTTTATTTAAATTTTAAAATTTTAAAATAAATTGTCCAATAATAGTCTAGTTAACACCTCTCTTTTAAGAACCTTTTCTCTCCTTCTCTCATGCATTTTTGTACTTTTTTCATTTTTTTTTCATTTTATTAATGTTAAACTCTCTTTAGAAATTGGACAAGTCCTAAAAATTAGGGTAAAAGTTATTTGAAAATAGAACGGGGTCGACCCGAGAACATGGTCGGACCAAATAAAAACAACTCGTGTGTTGAATATCTCGACCACATTTCACGACCAAGAGGTTGAACCCACATACTCTTAGAAATATCAAAATATACTTGCATCAAACTTAGCATCCAATCCCATAACCTCCTACATCCAAACTGATTTCTAAGTTCCCAATTTGACTCCTTATTTCTAATGGGGTAAGGCTTCTTAAGGGAATATCAGATCAAAGAACATGTGATTTGATTTCTTTGAACTTAACCTGACTTTTGATATGTATTCTCATTTTCTCTCTTAATCTTTTCTTGTTTTAGCTCAATTTTTGTACATAGCCATTTTTTAGGATCCACAATTGTCAGAGGTTTATTTCATGTCCGTTTAAAGAATCCAAAAACCTGAGAAGGTTTCTTCATATCTTCTTCTCTACTCTCTCAATGAGACGCAAATGTAAGAACGGTTCATCTCTTGTTTTTTTTCAACTTAAGCTCAAGGAAAATAAAAGTTCAATGCATCTCAAAACCCTAAGTCAAAAGATTAAGTCCAATTGAAAGGAATCAATTCAAGTTCTCTTAAGTCACAACACAAGCATATAAATTATGGGTGAATGATCAACCTATTAGCTTTCTAAAGAGAAAAACTTTCGATTCAAATAGCTCATAATGGTCACTAGCCATAAACCTAACAAGATTATTCATCTCAAGTAAGAAAATTCCAAAAACTAAAGATGCGAATGATGATGCAATACTAAATGCTTCTAAAATCAACTACTAAACAAATGCAAGTGCAATTAAACGCTTGTTTTTGTGATTTTATGTTTCTTTCTTGCTTTTTTTGGCTTTTATGGTTTTATTTGATGCAAAGACTCAAAAGAAAAAAAAACAATTCAAAAAAAAATTAGCAACCAGTCCCCTCCCCCGTACTTACTTCTCACCGTCACGGTGAAAAAGCAAAACCGATAAAGAAAGATCTCAACAAAGCAAAATAAGATTGAAAAAGAAAACAAAAAACTATTTATAAAATAGTAGAATTGGTACCTTGTTAAGGAGTTGAGGCTCCTTGGACTGGAGCATCATCATAATCTCGAGATTCCTTGTCAAGCTCTCTACGGAGATTCTCTTCCTCATTAGACTTGTGCCTGAGCAGCTGGTGAATCTCTGAGGAGGTCCAAGGTACTAGATTATTTGTGATTCCCTTGCTTGCTCGGGATGGTTGAGATTGCTTTGCAGAAAACTTGTCTTTTGTGTTCACCGTCTTTGATGTCTCAACTAGAGATTTATTATTTCCTTTTGAGGCTTTAAAGTTAAGAGGTGGGTGGTTACTAGTTTTTGGTGGCCTTTTTCAGAAAAATATCCAAAGAGACTAAGGCAATACCAAAAATTAGAGAAGAGAGTTGCAATGCATCAAATGTATGGATTTCAATTCTCTCTTTAAGTAACAATTTTAATCAACCCAACACGTCATCAATTCTTAGCACACCCAATCCACTAAAATTCTCAAAATTCTTCTAAGTGTCTAGCAAGTAAAAACCCAAAATATTGAATTCTCAAAGTGAATATGAGTTGTTTGGACAAGGCCATCAACTTAGAGCATTAAACCGTCACTGAAAGCATCAAAGGAAAGATTGAATCATGTCAAACCACAACCTTTTCAAAGACTTTGCAAAAACTCGTCACTATTTATCATCCTAAACTTAACTTCTCAAAAATTTAAATTTTCTCCAAATATTCTTGCAAATTCGTGCTCTAATCAAGTTATCCAAATGATTTCATCACAATATAAGCCAAATCGCCAAGCAAAACATCCAAACTCAAATTTCATAGAGAATACCTAATTTGAGTTTTGAGCTTCCGTGAAAAAAGAGTTTACGAACACATACCTTGGATAAGTTATGGATATGACTAAATATTGGTAGAACTTTCAGAAATGTCACTTAAAATCACAAGAAGTTAGAAGAGAAGAGTATGAGCTCAAAGTAGAGGAGAAAGGAGAAAGATAGAGAGAAAAATTGTTGTGAAAAGCCTTTTGGAATCATGAAGACTTTTAAGATAAAAATGTTTTTGGCCAGAAAATCCGATTAAAATCAGTTCCGTTCAAGTGAAAGTGGACCAAAGGAAGAAAACTTACCTAGATCGATCGATCGAAAATTTCAACCAATTGATCAAGACTTTAATGATTGATCAGCCTTACTCTCTGGTCGAAAATATTGATCAAATGACCCAAGCAATGGGTCGAGAATTTCATGTTCCATGCTTGGTTCTCTCTATCTTGATTTCTCAACCACTAATTTCAACCTGTTTGTCGAGATTTTCGTGATCCAAGACGTGGCCGTATGTATCAAATTATCAAGCCAAAGTTACGAGCTCTTGATTAAGAAAACATGTCCAAGTTTTCAAGCAAAACGTTCTAGTCAAAAATTTTGACCTAGATTTCACGACCTGTTGGTCGATATTCCTTTAATGAATGTTGAGCTAATTCGCTAGTCAAATTATTTAAGCCAAAGTCAAGATCAAATGGTTGAAAATTCCTGAGCAAAACATAGGTGTAGTCTGTGGATGAATTTTTGGCTCCAAAACTTCATCATTCAAGTCCATTCTCGACACCGTTGTTCCTTGTTCGTAATCAAAAATTTCAAAACACACACCAAAATGAAGCAAAAAAAGAAGTAAAAGATATTTAAAATAATACTATGGGATTGCCTTCCATGTGCGGTTTTTTTACGTCTCCAGTTCGTTGTTGTCCACCGATTTCTATGCGGTTTGAGGATCGGAAAGCAGAATTTTTTCTGCAAACGCATCTTGAGTTTGGGCTAAGTAAGCCTTGGTTTGTTGAAAGTTTGATCCAACCTTGATGTTCTCTTCTTTATTTCCACTCACAATCCTTGGATTCATATTGCCAAGCTCTCCATACCCGATTACACCACAAAACTGCTCATTTGTCCTTTGATAGGATATGAGATTTTAATGTTGATCCTTTCAAGTATCTATCTTGTGGAGAAATTCATAATTTTTCCAACAATATTGAGGAATGTTCTCCCTAAAATGATTGGAAGCTCACAGTTTTTTGCCATTTCCAAAAACCGTGAAATCTGTAAGGACTAGACAACGTTCGATTTTAAGAGGGTAATCAACAAATTTCCCAAGCGGATACTTTGAAGAAGCATCTCCAAATGAAATAAAAGTTGAATGGTTCTTCATATCCGTAATCCCTAGTTGCTTCCCTATCTCAAAGGACATAACATTCACACTTGCCCCAGAATTACAAAGAGCATCATCAAAGTTCAGCTCCCTAAGTGTGCATGTAGCATATTGAGCTTGATCTCATACTTTGGGTAGCTATGTGAGCTCATGTGGTGCAGTATCGTTCATCGTATTGTACCTCATTAGTTCCTCAACTTTCTCCAAATTATCAAAAATTGCCTTGATGAACTTTACATGCACCATAACTTGAGATAAACCTTCTATTTTTGGTAATGGTACTCCAAGCTCACTCATGTCTGCCCGAAACTTCAAGAAGAATTTCTTTTGAGCCTTTGCGTAGACACATCCGAGAAATGGGAGTGGTGGCACATATGGAGGAGGTTCAACATCTTTGGTCTCCTTTTGCACAAATCCTCTAGGAATGTTTCTCTCTCATTGGAAACCTTCTCCATGTGTGCACTAGACACAACAACAAACTCCTTCTCACAACTCGTTCCAGCTTTCTTAGCTGTTCCTCCTATGATGGTTGCAACCAAATCAACACGCTTAACACTCACAACAACTAACTTAACGCTACCTTTGTTCTTGACAACATCATTCTTCGTCTTTTCCTCCTTGCTCTTAGCAACCCAATTCTCATATTATTAACCCTCTCCATAGAGATAGCCTAGTAATCTCCTCTAATTCTCTTTCATGCTCATCATTTGAGATGATGCCATTATAATTTTCCTTTGGGTTTTTCTTGGGTTTTCCAGGAACCTTGTGTATTGGTCTTTGGCTTGTAGAAGCAACTTGAGCAATCCAATGCTCAAGACTCTTGACACGGGAGTTAGTGTTGCTGATCTTTACTTGATGGTCGTTGTAACCTCCATCAACTATACGTTCCATCTTGTTCAACTTCTCATCCAGCTCAGTTTGTCCTTTCGCTTGTCTCTCTATAAGCCATTGCACCGCTTTTTATGCGGTTTAAGGATAGAAAAGTGGAATCTTCCCCGCAATTACGTCCTGAGTATCAGCTAAGTAAGCCTTGGTTTGTTGAAAGTTCGCCCAAACCTTAATTTTCTCTTCTTTATTTCCACTAATCCTTGGAGTCATATTGCCAAGCTCTCCATACCCGATTACACTACAAAACTGCTCTTTTTTCTTTTGATAAGATATAAGACTTTCTTGTTAATCCTCTCAAATTTCACTTTCTGGTTGAGAAATTCTATATTTGCTCTAACAATGTTGAGGAATGGTCTTCCTAATATGATTGGAACCTCACAGTTTTTTGCCATTTCCATAACCGTGAAATCCGTAGAGACTAGAAATCCGTAGAGACTAGAAACTTCAGATTTTCACCAATATCCTCATTTGGCAGCACAAAAGTCACTTTCTTCCCTTTGGACCTTGAAACAATTTGTACATCTTATGTCAGATTTTTGAAATCCTTGTAAAGGATATCTACACAAAACATGACGTCTCTACTAATCACGCATCTCTTTTCATCCTTACTCCATATTCTATAGCCTTTAACCCCTTGAGGCTAACCGATATTAAATTCTCCTTAATTTATACACGTTTAATTATTATTGATACTAAAAATGTATAAGAAACGAATTAAGGTAATGTATTTTAACTAACTAATTGATTTTTATTTGTCAACAAAATAATCACTAGATCGAAAACAAACCCCGACCTATAGTCTAAGTTCTTCAAATAGAGCATGATTATAATTTGAATCAACTACCTCATACCTAACTAAATTATGAGCAATCCAACTAGGTTACTTTTTTCTAAATAACTTACTAATTAATTAACTTATTAAACGGTGACATATCGTCAAAAATATTATGTTACAAATTTGTTATAATAACTTTTAGACTAAAATGGACTAATATAACACGGTATTTAAAGTTAATGTTCTGTTTTTATTATATATGAGATACACATTGATATTTTTAAATTAACCTATAAAGTATATACAAATGTTATATTTATTTCCTATTATATAATTGAAATATTTTCCGAACTAGTTTAATTATGGAGATATTATCATATCTAACCCTCATTCTCTATCCTCTTTCAAAACTACCTTTTCAAATCTACCATTTTGAGATCTACCTCTCACCATAACTATCATTTTTCCAAAAATTTCGAGTTTACCTTTGCCATTTTTTCTCCTTTCTCCTTCTTCCCTAACTCTCTCTGCAACCTCTTCTCTCATGCGATTTTTGGATTTAATTTTGCGATTTTGATTTCATGTTTGTCATTGTTTTATCAAATTATCGATCGAAATCTTTGATCTTTGTGTTTCGATCTGAATTTCATTTCAAACTTTTTTAGATATGAGATTGTTGAATCTGAATTCTTTGGATATGAGATCTTCATCATCGAGATTTTCGTGATTGAATTTTATTTGGATGTAAAGTATGAAGACAAGAATTATAAACCTTACGGTATATAAGGTATAAAACATGAATTAAATCCCTAATTAATGTATATAATTCTTGCCTTCGTTAAATTTTGTAAGTAGGGACCTGAA
>JAKUCM010008454.1:0-19784 GCA_023374145.1 Lepidium sativum
TTTGGTTCGATTTTTTCAAATATCTAATTGTAAGATCTATTGGGGTTATTTTGTCAGGTTTATTCCCTATGATTCTAGTTGATTTTGGTTTAAGTATCAAGGTTCTAAAACAATATCTCAAAAACAAATTTAAAATATAAACATGGTTTTAAAATTTTAAATAAAGATAAATTTTTAAAAATAATCACATTCCACGATATAACATATATATAATACTAGTATTCATATAATTGTTTAACATATATAATAAATATGTTCTAGGTATACAAATATACAAATATTTGAACAATTATTATTTGGATTATATTGTTACAGGAGTGCATTAAATATTTTTAGAAAATTACACTAAATCTAATTTTATAAAAAATTGGGGCAGATTTTTAGTATTTGAAAAATTTATATATACTTCTATTATTCCAATGACGTTTTTCAAATACATATTAAGAAAACTAACCAAAAAAGCCCCAAATTTGAAACCTAAACTACTCATAACCAGTGGCCTTGCCACGTTAGACTACTCAACAAATCTCATGGGCTTTATGAGTTAAGCCCAATTCACTCTTTAGGTTTTTGCTCTGGCCCATTGTATATTTATTTTTGTAGTGCATTGCACACTCATCGAAATATGTACTTAACTTAACCCGTAAGAAAACATCATTTCAAAAACGGATTCATTTATTTTCTGTAATTTTCCATTTGGAATGTAATGAATGAATACGTTTCTATCATGTATGAGTATTGAAAACTATACGTGAATCTTTATTAAAGCCAAACCCAAAGGACCACTTATTTGTCTATGTCCAACACACAGATTTTACTAGACAAGTAGTGCCAAACTAATAATAAAAAATCAATTCTTTATCAAGCTAAAGAAGAAAGATTTAATATAAAATAAAATAGTTGGGTAGGTCATTAAGGCCCAATTATATCTCACTAAGTGAAGGAGGACACTTAAAGATGCCACTCCATTACACTGAGACCCTCCAAATAAAGCGAATCAAAATCAAATAAATTAATTAAAAGTATTTATCATACATAGTTGTTCCATAAAATGCGACCTAATTTTTCGGAAAAGTTAATCAATTACACAAGTACAACCTTCAACCATCCAACAAATGAAAACGATACAGTTATTTAATTTCAAATGGAACAAATATCCACTTATACACATTTGCAATATCACTTATTATATCTTAGATCCAAATAATGACCGCTAAATCTGACTGAATTGTAAAATTTAACGAAACTAATGAAATAAGTTAAAATCAAATGGTAACAATAAAATTTGACTAATAAAATTTAATATATTAGTTTTTTTTTTGTCAACGGCAAATTATATTGGGCCACAACTGGCCGGGCCCAATAGCCAAATTCCTACATAATGTAAGTATGGGGACTCGATCCCGGGTTATGCAAATGCGCTGCTTCAAGTGGACTTACCGTCTGCCACTAGCCTAAATGCCATTTGCATTTAATATATTAGTTTAACTAATAAGTAAATAATATCATACCTCGTTTTAAATAAAAAATCCAAAATATTCAAAATTTTATTTAAATTTTAATTTTGTTAAGATTATTATTATTATTATTATTATTATTATTATTTAATCTTAGTTAGTTTTTTTAAATAACGTGAATCTAAATCTGAATCTGATCCAAACCGAATTAGATGAATTTTCAAATAAGATTTTGATCCTTAATAAACAATCAGAATCTAATCATGCTCGATTTCCATTAGTCTGAACTCAATCCAAAAAATATCTTAATAAAAATTAAGAAAGTGAATTAAAAACTTTAAAAGTTGGATTCGAAATGTACATATCTAACATAAAAATACACAAATTTAATTATTTATAATTATTATATATTTTATTTAAATAATTAAAAGTTATGAAATTATGAAATTGTTATATATGCAAATGGTAACAATTAAATTATAGGCTAAATGCAGCTGAATTAACTAAATTTTATTACTATTTACTACCTTTACCTTTGTATTTAATCGATCTAGTATATGATATAACAGTTGTCAAAAAAAAAAGTATATGATATAACAACAATATTTGGCGTGATTTAAATAATATTTTAATTTGTAATAAATAAACCATGAACTATAATATAGAGCCAACAAGTCTGATCTATTAGTCTTGACCTTAAAACACTATTGTCACCACAAAATGGAGTTCAATGTTCAGTGAAAACACCAAATTCGGTTAAAATCGGTCTTTCAATTTCTATTTTTGTTTTTAAATATCTACTAAAATTTGATTTGATTATAATTTTAAATAGTATTAATTTAATGCCTTCTTTTTCATCAAAATAATCAAATATCCAAAAAAAAAAAGATTATTTGTTACCAAAAATAACATATTAAAAGTAACCAAAAATAACAAAAAAATAACCAAAACACAAGAATTAAAAAATAAGATTCAAAGTTACTTAAATATAGAAATCGAACAATTCTTTTCTAAAAATTAGAACTGAACCAAACTGAATATTTTGGTTTGGTATTTGAATTCTGGTTTTTATTTCCAAACCTACCACATGAGTTGGATATATTCTGTATTCATACAAAAAAAAAGTTATAATTTTAGATGTAAATTATTGCATCAGAAAGTTTTGATAAATAATTATATATACTCTAGTGTCCAGTCGGTGTATATGAGATTCAGATTCCCGTATGTGAGAGAAACTAGGCAAAGGACCGGAATATTCCCGTCGAGTAGTTGACGTGTCGAGTGCCGATTAGAATCCAGCTCATCATCACGCGTAATTTAGAGAGAGAGGCGCATGATAAAGTCAACTTTTGGGTCAGAGGAAAAGATTTCCACTTTTCTTCTCTCCGATTGTTTTCTCCAGGCGCTTTTGTCGTTCATCGTCCGTTCCTTTAACTTGCTTATTATTCTACACTCATGGACAAATCAAACCAAAGAGAACTCTTTTTTATAAAACAAAAAAAAATAAAAATCTTTGGCTTTTTTGTTTGATTCTCATCTTTCAATGATGGGTACCCCTCACCTCTAAGTGTTTGACCAAAGTTTTCATCTCTTGATTTTTGTGGTCTCTGTTTTCATCGGAATATACCCCCTAAGGAATGTGAAGATTCACTGTTCACCTCTGGAGTTAGTGATCAATTTCTCTGCTTATCAATGGAGGTTGGCTTTGTTTCTGATGCTTCCTTGCTTACAATTTTTTATTTTGGTGTTACTTGTTGCAACTGTCTACTTTTCATTCATGGGTATTGCTCTATTTGGCTAATTGTCCTGAAAGGCTTTTTTTTGCGGAGAGTTTGTGTCTTATCATGATTTGTGTAAAGTCACAACCTTTGTAGCTTATACTCGAGGAAAACTTGTACTGTTTATTATGTTTGTCTTAGTGAGCAATGTCTCTTAGGGATATCGAGTGGATCTTATATCTAATTGAAACTGAGTTAGGAACATTGTTTTTTCTCGTTTTGCCGTGAGAGAGAAATTCAATAAGGTTGACTCTCAATTTTCAGATGATGGGTTCTTCTTCTTCTTGTTCTACACAACTCGTATCATTCAGAGATATGGGGATGTATGAACCATTCCAACAATTGTCTGGTTGGGAAAATCATTTCAGATCAGACATCAACAATATTACTAGTGATCAGAATAACAATCAGAGTTCTTCCACAATTCCTGAGGTGGATACTAGAGCAGAAGCAGATGTTAATGACAGAGTGAGATATTTTTCTTTCCTGATTCATGTTTGAGACTGATTTATAAGTGTTAACTTTTTTGTTAATTAATGGTTGATTATGCACAGGCAAATGATACTTCCTTGTATAACTCTGTTGGAGCAGAACCTTCTAGTAATAATGATCAGAACGAAGACCGGACCAGTGATAAGGTAGACTTTTAGCATTTTGATTCTGAATGATAAAACGTGAGTGGTTTTGCTTCGCCTCTCCGTTGTAATCTTTAGAGAGAGAGAGGCACGGCGTGATGACATGAATTGTTATCCCTTCTGTATGCACAGATGAAACGGCGGTTGGCTCAGAACCGAGAAGCTGCTCGTAAAAGCCGTTTGAGAAAGAAGGTAAGAATGGTCCCTTGGTGATAATTTTCTTGTGGAAATGATTAAAAAATAGCTTTTGCAGAGTTGTGTCTGTGCTTCTAGGCCCATGTCCAACAGTTAGAAGAAAGCCAGTTGAAGTTGTCACAACTCGAGCAGGAACTTGTAAGAGCTAAGCAGAAGGTTAGCTGAAGCTTGTTTATTTGTTGTGTTTTCTTCAAACTTATATGATTGATACTGATCAAGTGATTTTCTCTTTCTTCTTTTGTGTGTCAGGGATTATGCGCGCCCAACTCATCAGATACTAGTTATCTAGGACCAGCTGGGAACATGAACTCAGGTTGGTGTTCACATCACCAAAAATAAGTATATGTTATCACTGCTTGATCTCTTAGTTATAATTATCATAAGAAAAGTAATGTCTCTCATTTAATCGTTTTTCAGGGATTGCTGCATTTGAGATGGAATACACACACTGGCTAGAAGAGCAAAACAGGAGAGTTAGTGAGCTTCGAATAGCACTTCAAGCTCATATAAGTGACATTGAGCTCAAAATGTTGGTAGATACTTGCTTGAACCACTATGCCAATCTCTTCCGCATGAAAGCTGATGCAGCAAAGGCTGATGTGATCTTTTTGATGTCTGGAATGTGGCGAACTTCAACTGAACGGTTCTTCCAATGGATTGGAGGTTTTCGTCCATCCGAGCTTTTAAATGTAAACTGTTTTTTTAACCTATACATGTTACAGTCTTCATTCGTTGAGAACACAATCTCAACGTTTGTTTTTGTCTAGGTTGTGATGCCATACATTGAGCCCTTAACAGATCAGCAACTCTTGGAGGTGCGTAACCTTCAACAATCGTCTCAGCAAGCTGAGGAGGCTCTATCTCAAGGCTTAGATAAACTTCAGCAGGGCTTGGTCGAAAGCATTGCAATTCAAATAACATTTGTCGAGTCTGTGAATTGTGGTACTCCAATGGCTTCAGCCATGGAGAATATTCAAGCATTGGAGGGTTTCGTGAACCAGGTAGCACATCCATAATTTTCATATCGTCAATCTAGAATTTAGAAATTGTTTTTGATATGTGTTTTTGTTGTCTCCATGATCTCTCTTCTTCAAGCCAAAATCTTCACATTCTACAAAATCCAAGAAAGCTTGTTCTTTTTTGCATAAAGCATTGAACCCGTCCATTTGACTAAAGTAATCTCTCTCACTCTCTCTGTGTGTCTCAACAGGCGGATCATCTGAGACACCAAACTCTGCAGCAAATGAGTAAGATCTTGACGACAAGACAGGCTGCTCGAGGCTTGCTTGCTTTAGGGGAGTACTTCCACAGGCTCCGTGCTCTTAGTTCTCTATGGGCAGCTCGTCCACGAGAACGCACTTAACAAGTTAGGAGACAATACTAAGAGAATGAAGCACATGGAAGAGTCATCAATCTCCGACAATGTTAGCTAGGGACTTGTTTATCTCTCGGTAGATGTTGGCTCCATTAGAGCATCATCTTCCTCATTGATGTTTTTGGTTTACTTGAATAAGAAGTGTAAATTTGGCTGGAAATTTGTAATGTATCTGATAGATAATGCTCTATATCTGTAACAATATATAGTTTTTGCAGTCTTTGTATATGAGAATTTGTATCCGGTGATCAGTCAAACTGGCAAAGTATTTTCAGATAGGCCGAAGCTTCAACTCTGTTAGATCCTCTTTCTCCCCCACTAACTTGCGTAGATTGATGAAGCTGATGAAACCACAGAATCCTGTGTGAAGTATGAACTCGAGAAGCACCGAGACTAATCTTTTCTCTCTGATCCCCATTCTTCTTTTTTCTTTAGCATTTCCAGGTATGTATTCATGATCTTTTTGTCTAATTCGTAATAGACTTCCATTTTCTTTAAAGGTCTCATATCAAGATCAATGAAATGTACCTGCAGACATAGAGCTTAGTTTATGAGAGAAACAGAAGAAAAAAAATCAGTATCTAGAGGGAATTTGTTTGTTTTTGTTTTTACCTTGTACTCAAATTCTTGCTTTGTTGATTCAAGATGCAGATTCCTGTGGGGAGAGGATCTTGAGAGCCCAGCTTCTGCTGATCTGAAACTTATCATTATACTACAATCCTTTGCAGTGGCAGATATTAGATAATCTTTCAAAATATTCACTTTCTCATTCATTGGAATTGAATGCAAGGAACTAAATTGATTTGCTGATTTACTCTTCTCCAACTCTCTACACACTCTACATGGCTGGTCAATTAAGTCATAGTACACGTGAATCGCTCCCTCAATGTTATATGTGTCGAGCTTTTGAACATCTAGAAGCTGATCTAGAACTCCAGATACGTAAATAGTCTCTGCAACAAGCTCTATGAAATGATTTACATGTAGGCCTCCATCTTCGGTTGTCCAGATGATATCTTTGAGTAGATGCTCAAAAGCTTGTTCGACTTTTGAGGTTGTTTTTCTTATGCCACCACCTAAGCCTCCAAATACCAGAGAACCGTTCAAGAACACACGAAAATTGTTCTGAGGAGTCACATAGAGAGCTTTTATTGCTCTAAGTATTGTATCTTTGGATCCAGAGTAAAGGTCTAAAGGATTATATTCACTAATCTCTGTGATCTGCAACACGACTTTGAACCTATTAGATCGAATATTGGATTGTGAAACTGAGGAGATCATGTAGGAGAAGTACCTCGTTTTCCTTAAGCTTCAGAACTTGGTGCATTTGGAAACGGGTGACACTCTTCTTAATAGCATTTTCTTCTGCTATGAAACTCGAAGAAGGAAGAAATCCGCATTTGGGCTACTTCATCAGATCAGATGAAACACATATCAGCCAACAAAAAAGCATTCAAATGGCAAACCAAAAAGAAAAAGAAAGGACTTGATAATGCTGATGAACACCTTGATCTCAACACTTAAGCATGGTTTACCGTCCACATGACCTGCAACCAGAAGCAGATCATTAAGGCAGTGACATGTATGCATGTTTAATACCAAAAAACAAGCTTAATCCATCATCAATATGATTTAAACCAACAGACAACTTACAAACCAACTGATATAAGATAGAAAAATGAGAGGAAGAGGCTCAATGATTGATATACCATGGGAGAAAAGTGTCAAATCATCCATGAGAAGCACAGAACTGCGATTAGTATCCACACTAGCTGCATCAGCTCGCCAAGGAGGACGCTGAGATATCATAATTTTCTCAATAGACTTGAGAAATTCTTTTGTTACAAGAAGACGCATCTGCAAAATTCTCAAATCGAACCACAAAACAAAACCCTTTTAGAACATCACAAATCCAAAAATCCAACATCAAGGACAGAAGAAGGAATTGAATACGAAACATACTCCAACATTGACATGGTTACGACCCAACACAGGTCTCATGATATGTTTGACAAACAAATACTCCACAATCTCCATGTTCTTGCAAGATACAAGATCCTTAATGTCTCCCCAAATAAGCTTCTCATGAGTTGTAAGACCAGTTTCACTTTTGTATTGATTTTCTTTCCCATCCTTTGGTAATTTATGTATTCTCATCATCTTTCCCAACTACAAACATAACACAAAAGGGAGAGATTAAGACAAAAAAGAAGAAGAAAAAGATAGAATCATATTGTACAGATAGAAAGAAAAGACTAACAAAGGAGGGAGAGGATCCAGAGTAAGCGAGAACCAAATTAACAGCTCCTTCGCCTCTATATGACCAATCAACTGCATCCTTTGGTTCCAAAACAATATCCATCTGAATCCACAACACCAACAAATTTCACAATGGAAAATCAAAGACTTTGCATCTACGCAATTGATCAAATCAGAAACAAACCTTGTAACTTTACTTTTTAACACAATGTAGACGCCTTGCAAGAACGATTTGGAAACAATCACGATCGAATGATCTCGATTAATTGTCAAAGTGTAATAAATTATTTGTACAGATTTCCTTCCTCGCCCAATCAGAATACAATAGTATGATGAGTGTAGGATCTAACAAATTGAGTGTATATAAGAAAAATGAATTTACGTACTTTATGAAAATAATCAATCATGTTTAGAAAGGACATGTCAAACATAACAATATAGAGGAGGAAATAATCGAAGATTATGTATCAATATGTAATGTAAGAGAATTAGAAAATATTTTCACACAATATTTTTTGATTAAATCAATATGATTTAAATTAGAAAGACTAAGCCAAAGTGTGTTTAAGATTAGAAAAAAGGGACCCTATAATTAAGCGTTGAAGAATTCATAGATGCAGAAAACATAGGGGGTATGGGAAAAGAGGAAGAAGACCGGTTAAGAGAGAGTAAACCGGAAAGAGAGAAAAGACAAGAGATCAGGTGGTGGTAAAGACCAATGATGAGGAACTGACAAATTACAGAAAGACAGTCTTTTAACTTCATCGGGAAAACTCTTATCTTCCTTTCCTTAGCTCTACTTCTCTTGATCCATACCCTTTTTTCTACTCTC
This sequence comes from Lepidium sativum, assembly GCA_023374145.1. Taxonomy (NCBI): domain Eukaryota; kingdom Viridiplantae; phylum Streptophyta; class Magnoliopsida; order Brassicales; family Brassicaceae; genus Lepidium; species Lepidium sativum. Next base: position 8,532 of record JAKUCM010008454.1, read on the forward strand.
CTTTATTTATTTTTCTATTTTGAAAACTAAACTCTTGTTAACTACTTATCCTATTATATAAATATATCTTTATATATTTAAGAGAAAAATACTGTGATTGTGATATCTATCTATAATCTTAATCCTATTATATAAAATTGGGTTTCAAAAATTAATAATCAAAATGATATTTCCATGTGTCGAATTCAATGATTCAAAATTAATCAAATTTTTTTTTATATTTTAAATCCTATTATATAAAGTTGGATTTTAAAAGTTAGTAATCAACGAGATCCTTCAAAGTGTCAAATCCGACGATCTAAAATTAGTCTATATTTTTAGATGTTTTAAAATAAAATATTGTAATTGTGATATCTATCTATATTACTACTCTTAATCCAACCATAAAACGAATTATTAAGATTTATCTTTTTTTTTGTTAAAAACTTTCTATTAATATTTAATATTTATCTCTAATTTAACACTTTTATTAGTTATATTATATAAAAATTTGTAATTTTTTTAACTATTCTTAATTCTAACATAGAAAATTGAATTTCAAAACTTTGTAATCAACTAGTTTTTTTTTCAAAGGTTAGTAATAAATAAGTTTCTTTCATGTGTCAAATCCAACTATCTAGTTTCTATAGTATTTTTAGATATTTTAAAATATTATCCTATTATATAAAGTTGAGTTTCAAAAGTTATTAACTAACAAAATTATTTCATGTGTCAAATTCAACTATCTAGAATTTTATAATATTCTTATAATATAAAATATCCATTTTATAATATTTTTTATATAAAATTGATTTCAAATAGATGCATATCTAGTATGTAAGATTTTAAAGTATAAATCAATTTAATATACAATTTATCTCCCAATATGACCAAAAATATTAGCTGTTTGCATTCTTATAATCGCATATTAGCTGTTACATTCTCCTCTTTTTGTTTATTTTTTTCTATTTTGCTATCTCAAAATTTATATATTTTGTCAAATTATTGCATGATCCACGCCCTAATTTTTTGTTTTCTAATATACTAGTGATAATGTAAAAGAATCAAATTTCGATATGTGAATTATTAGCTGAATCATTTTAATCACAAGACTAATAGTAATTCGGCCAAAATTTGTACTCAATAATAGTATAATTAATTGTTTCAAATATTTTTCTCTAGAGATTTTATAATAATTTCTTTTACAAGTGTACATCTCTTTTCCATAGTTTTGATCATCCGGCTAGAGAATTTCAAACTTATTCATTACTCACGTACCGACAAAATTTGATACCCTACGGAAAAACTTATAACACCAAACTCTCTGAAAATTACAAAGAGAAACATTAACTTTTATCATGTAAAACCTCTAATATTCATATCAATTTAAGCCGATGGTGTATTGTTTTTTGTTTGAACTCACTCTCTTCAACAAAAAAAGCTAACAAAAACTGCTGAAAAGAGAAAGCATTAACTAAGAACGGGTCTAATCTCTCGAACTCTGATACCAACAAAACAAGACTTGAAACACTTTCCTCTCGGCGATCCTCCTCCTCCGACCATCACTCCGCTCTCCACCACCGTCTCCTCCGCCGCTAATTTAACGTTACTATATCCATCATCACTATCACCATGCACATTGCTTTTTGAATCATCATCATCAACATCATCACTAATAACAACATCCTTATTTATCTTATCCATTAGATCATCCAAATCATTTTCCACCTCAAAATTCTGATCATCATCATCACACTCATCATCCTCATCATCAGTTACAGGCTCTTGTGGAAGTTCGAAAACGTCGTCGTCGAGAGGAACAAGTTGGAGTGTGAGTCTACCATTGGATCTATTGGCACGGAAATACTCATGATGACGAACTTTCTCTTCTCTAAGTATAAGCCTCCCGTCGCTCGTCACCACACGCTTTAGAACCCATGGCATGTGTGGGAGGAGATTCTCCGTTTGAGCAAGTAACGGTATTGGCGGAGGAAACTCACGCGCCGCCGCAGCCCTGGCTTCTCTCTCCTCTCTTCTCCTTCCTCCGTAAGGATACCGACTTCTTACAGGCTCTGATACAGCAGAGACGACATCGTTCTCTTCTTCGCCGGAGAGGATATTGAAGCAGCTCTCGGTGCCGATGTAGTCTCCCACGGCGGAGGAAGAAGAAGATGATGTACGAGATAGTATCGATGGCGTCACGAGAGGTGAGATTTGATCAGAAGAAGAAGAAGCCATGGATGACGCGTCGGAATAAGAAGGGACTCTTCTCTCCATATCTCGATTTTATATGAATAAATAAAAAAACAAACCCAAACCAAAAGAAAATCAAATCTTTTTTTGTTGTTGCTGGGTTTTGTTTTTTGATTTTATAAAAAAGACTTTAAATTTGGTGTTAGGGTTGCATGGGAAGATCTTAAATAGGAAGACAGCTAAGCGAAGAGATGATGTCATTGAAGGGATGGTCTCAGAGATATTATTGTGATTCTGTAACATTTAATGTTTTTTTTTCTTTTCCTGTGAATTGGAACATATGGAAAATATTAGACTAAAATAGACCAAAGAATATATAAATATATAAGGTTATTTTGTTAACAGATTTGAAAATGTCATCATTACCAAATTAGTATAAAATCATGTGGTTGACTTGCTAGAAAAACATCTAGAAGTTTCTTAGAATTTATGTGTATCCCTCACACACACCTTTCTTTTATCCAATGAATGTAATTGTTTCTTTCTAAAATATAATTTATAAATGCCAAACACACTTCAACAAATTGTAACTTTATATAGAAAAATAACTATTTCACTGTTACAAGTAAGATGGTGCTTTGTATAATTGTCGTCACTACGTGAACATTAGATATATGTTTGTTAGCAAACAAAATTCATAATAACCACAATTATTATTAGCTTACAACAATTGAAAAAAGAAAAAAACTAGAATCAATAAGGTTAATTTAAGAAAGATAACACATAGATTAACATCACTCCGGCCACAAAAAACTACAAATACAACTACAAAAAAAGAAATAAACAATTTAAGTGGTTAAAATATTGAAATCATCTGGTGAGGTTCAAAGCAAAGTGTTAATCCATATTTTGATTATTCTTTGCCAACCAACTAATTTTTTTAACTTAATAATCTTAAAACATTAATTAAAACAGACAAAATCGGTTGCCAAAGTTTCATAAACGTTTTTTAAATAATAAAAAAGGTTTATAGACGTTATAAACTTATAATAAAACCAAACAGCAAGTTAGATTGCATGAAAGCTACACGTTTTCTCATTCACACCTTAGCAAATATTTTATTTTATTTTATAACATCATATTTTTTCCTATGAATTAACCAGAAGAGGATTGATTATTAACAAAGTTGAAGCAAAGAGCCATTAACTATTCTTGAACACAAAATGCTACGAGAATTGATTATAAAATTTAAATACAGTATTCCATTTACGCAATGGTCAAATCGAAAAAGCTACGCGTACCTTAAAAAAAAAACGAAGCCGACTTCCATGAAATTCCTCGAATTCAAACAGCTTTTAGGACCCAGATTCTAAAAAAAATATTTAAAAAATCACAAAGATTATTATGTGTTAAAACCAAAAATGGATGATTGAGATTGATATCACAATCAAACGCTAATCAGATTTCATAAATTAATCGTAGAGATGAATTGTCGTGAATCATCAATCACACACGAAACAGATTGAATGCAAAGATTAAAATGATCAAAGCAATGTATAAAGGGCGTCACGCGATGGTAAACACCTTTAATTATTTTATTTATTTTAATTAAGAATAAACACCTTTAATTATTATACATCATCTTAGAGCATGCCCAATGGTTCAAAATATAAAGGTTCTTATGATTAAAGCAAATAAAAAAATAAAAATAATATGAGAGAAATAAGAATCTGTCTCTAAATTTCTTAATGCAGGACATCCGTTTCTTAATTAATAAACTATCTCTACACTTGTCAATATTGATCAAATTTTCTTTAAAATATAAAATTTACACAAAAAGTAAATTCTTATCCAATGGATATCACTAAATGATATCCAATTATCCACAATAACAGAGATTTGACCCCAAAAAGAAACATTACGAAACCGAAAGGTTAATTATTAATTTATTATGAGAAAATAAAAATAATTAAAGTTAATTTGTATTTCGTAAGATTTTGTAATTTGAAAGTATGATTAATAACTTGAAAAATTGTATGCTTAATAAATATAAATGTTTTTATTATACTTTATTATATTCCTTGAGATCTAAATTTTTTAATAACATAGTCATCTTGACATCACTAATCTAATAATGTGTATTAGTTGGATCATTAAGTATATAATATGCAAATTTAAACTTCTATAATGCATATTGTTGATATATGTATTGTCAACAACAACTGAATCAACAATACCCGATCTATAGTTTAAAAGGTCTTTATAATTACTAATTATAATAGGGAGAGCTCGAACTATGATGTTAGAGTAATAAGCTGGATCATTCTAACCAATTTGCTAACATTTTAAATTCAAATTACAAACAAATTATATTTTCATTTGAAATTATTAGAAAGATGATTAACCTATGCAAAATGTTTGATTGTAGTTCATTTACTAAAATTACATTGAATTGTCATTCTTGAACTTTAACAAAGTAAAAATGCTAATATGGATTATCCATGAATGACAAACTTCAATGCATAATATAAGATTTTGAAACCTCTACATATTAAAGGAGATTTCAACATGTAAAATCTTCCTAATAAAGTTGGAAGGCCGATCATTCTTCTGGATACAACAATATTTTTAACACATCCATATGGTCTGTAGCTATCTCCACTTCCAAGAACTGAAGCAAAGTCAAAGATTTCATAGCCCAAAATACATCTTCTACCCTCGAATGTAGTGTTGAAAGGTTCATTCGTATTTAACGTGCTCCCATCCATCCACCAAAACAAACCCATGCAATCTCAGAATGAAGGTCCATACTTTTCCACGAACCATCAACAAACAACTCTAACCCGTGCAGCTCGGGTTCGCGATCAAAGGCATAGACATCCCTGACCATATTGTGGCTCTGCTAATCCCTCGTGGTTGGCTAACATGACAAATTTGGTGTCGTGCAGTTGACTATTACGCAACATCATGCTCCTCTTGGGATAACAATTCACGAGGATATTTGCTTGTTCCCAAAAGGCAACAATCGTTTCTCGCTTTCCAAATGTGCCAAATGAGCCATGTAAATATTTTTTCTTCCACTGAGTCTGGAATTTCTCACATGAGATAGTCTAGATTATACCATACGGAATTTCCCAAAAAAATCTCAACGGGTGAAGGGATAGATGATTGGGCCCATGTTTGGACTGCTAGAGGACACTCAAAGAGAACATGATTAGTGGTTTTCCTCCTCTGCCCCATATCTGCTACATCTAGGGTCACAATTAATTCCCCGATTATTCAGATTCTTCTTAATTGTTGTGCAACCTGATAAGGCTAGCCATAAAAATGTCTAATCTTATTTAGACCATCCAATTTCCAAATTTTAGATTACAATGCCCAAAAATTTGGACCATGCGTGCCAAAGTCCATTAGAAAATTACTCTCCTCAGTAGCATATCCATATTTGATTGAATAATGATTGGTCTTTGTATAATGTCATCCCCAATAATCTAAGCAAATAATGAATTAGAGTAATCAATCAACTGCCAGACTTGATTTGCCATGAGTACTGAATTAAAATCCTCCAAACTCGGAAGACTAAACCCTCTTCTTGTTATAGCTGCATTTAACTTTGTTACTATAGTCTTAGGTAATCTATAACATGACATGACCAGAACCGATCTGATAAAAACTTCCTTAACAACTTTGGATAGAAATTTTGATGACCAACTATTAATTCCTTCTTGTAATCTTTCTCGGACAAAAGCAAACTCTTTTTGTTTTTGCCCCACCAATATTTTCTGGAAGCCCAAGGTACGATCCCATACCACCCAGCTGCTTGATTCCCAAAATTTGGTGAATTATACACTTTTCATTAGCTGAGACATAGTGACCAAATTGTATTGAAAATTTATCAAAATTAGTTTGTTGCCCTGATATTCTTTCACAGTCTTTCAGGCTCTTAAAAATATGATCGACCTCTTAATGATTAGCTTTACAGAAAAAGGCTATCGTTAGCAAATAGTAGATGTGAGATCTTTGGACTTGCTCTCAAAATTGAGACACCCGAATTAAGTTATCAAGTTATGGTTTCTCTAATTTAGAAATTAGAACTTCTATGCATAAGGCGAAAGCAGATCACCTTGTCTTAATCTTCTTTTAATGATTATATCCCCTCATGGTTCCCCATTTAGAAGAATTGGAATATCCACACTGGTGATGCAATGCCTAATACATCTAGTCCAATTATTACTAAAACCTAATTTTAGTAAAAGAATTTCTATTAAATTCTATTCCACACGATCATAAACTTTAATCATATTTGTTTTTATCGCCATAAACTTACCCTGCATCGCTCTATTTGTACAGAGGGAATATAATATTTATAGGGAAATGAGAATATTATTATAAATCAATCGATTAGGTATGAAGGCAGACTGTGTTTCCGATATCAAATTTGGCATCAATATCTTTAATCAGAGGGTTTAAAACCTTGAATATGATTTTATATCGAACATTGTAGAGGCTAATTGGCCAAAATTTTGACATCTTCGTTGGTATGGAAGTTTTTAGAATTAGACATATATTCATCTCTTTTTGGCCTTGTTCAAAGGAACTAGAGGACAAAAAAGTCATTAACCAATTTTATTGTATCTAATTTAACCACCTCCCATGATTTTTGGAAAAAAGAGCTGTCATTCCATCAGACACATGTGTCTTGCCCAAGTCCATCATAAAAATAACTTTTTTAATTCTATTTGACTGTCACAAGTTCATTAGGTGTTGAGGAATTGTCATAACATGAATTGATATCGTTTATATTGTTGATCATTGAAATGTCCCACAATTGATCGGTGGTCGGACCCTATCATATCAAGATATTCAATCTCGGACATTGTGAATAAAACATGCCATCCTTATCAACCCATCATTTATCAAACATTAATTGATGTCATTTATATTGTTGATCATTGATATGTCCCACATTTGGTCGGTGGTCGGACCCTATCATATCAAGATATTCAATCTTAGAAATTGGGAATAAATCGTGCCATCCTTTATTGCCAAATTCCCTATCTAGAATACACCTGACAACTCTGTTACTCTGTATCCCTCTCAAAGACAAGAAATTACTGATCTTTGGAAATTCTACAAGGCCAAATTATGAATCGTATTTTGGACTTTAATTGATATGTTATTTACTATATGATAAAATTAGCCTTAATTTGGATTGAATTATAGATTTTAATCTTGACCGTTATTTTTTGTATACTTTTAAATTATGATAATTGAATTTAAAACTCTTAACAACTTTTCATCATAAAAAATTCCTCAAGTATTCTTTTATTTATTTGTTTTTTATTTTAGTTTGGAGATTGAAAAGACATGTATGCTCAAAAAAATATTTCTAGCTTTTATTTATTCTAAAATAAAAATATTGAATAATAACAATTATTTTGGTAGTAGTTCTAATCCACGGGATTTCCCATTTAGGTTTGAGTATTTCGGGTATGCCCTTTTTATATATTTAGAAACCACATATATATTATACATTTTCGGGTCGGGTTTTTTCTGGTCCAGATATTACTTGACATGTCTACATGTATCAATGACATAGTTCAGTTCCATGTATTATTGCCCAATGGGTATAGATGTAGATGACCCATCACATGTTTTTGTTGGTTCGAGGTATTACTTGACACTCAAAATTTTGAGATAGTTTTGGTTCGAATTTTGGGTATCGAGTTTTATGCTCAAGCTTAATGTATTGTATGTATCATATATATGTACATAATTTTTTTAATACAAAAAGGTAAATTTTTGTCAAAAAAATCAAATCTCATGATATAATACGGATATTATTCTAACTAACTATTAAATAAATATTGATTACATATATGTTTGAATGTATATTTCGTTAAAGTTTATGATTGATTTAAATAACATTTTTTTTTGTCAAAAAAACTACTGGATTGATAAGATCTAATTCATAATCTAAATTTTTCAAGTAAAGTAAGATATGATATGATTATAAATATGATTACAAATTTCAGTGTGTATATTTATATATGTTAGTCTATTTACTAATGCTTACCTTAATTTAAATAGTTGATTTTTATACTTGTTATCAAAAATATTTGAAATATGTGGACTTCATGAAGAAAATCAGATACAAAATGGCATTTCACCAATGTAAAAGATATGAAAGATCCAACTTTAGATAGATAAAAACATAAAGAGGCGGCCAAAAAACATGCGACAAAAGTCCAAAAATATATCCTTATAGCTTCACATAGTTAATTTTTTTTACTCACTTCCAAAAAGAGTCTTAATTAATAATATCTCATAGATAGCGGAAAATAGATAAATTGACATCATCATCATTATGTTCAATTTTCTGTAGAACTCTCTTTTACTTTAGTTCAAATGTGTAGAAGTCGGCAGAAAAATAAATAAAAATTCACTTATCATGATCGACAACACGGAAATACTTGCCACAATTGTACTTAGACCAATGTTATTTAAAAATGAAACATTCAATTTGTGATGATAACGTTAAATGTAATGGGATGAGCTGTCAAAGTAGACGAAATTAATACAAGTCTTTTTGTGAATATAATATGTTTTATTTTAAATTTTCTTTAAGTACTTATATCGATGATTCCCAAAGCAGATTATTAGTCAAAGCTAAAATGAATTCTAAAAAAAAAGCAAAAAAAGAAAAAAAATTATCTATCTAGACATTTTGTCAATACATTTTAGAAGTATCTCCGTATGCTCTAAAGATTTTTTTTTAATCTAAAAAGTAACACAAGACAATTCACTAGTACAAAACCACAACATTAAAAATCTTTGTCACATGCAACAATAGCATGTCATCTACATTCATCCACAGTTGTTTATATAATTTAGATTATAAGTCTCAAAATACTTTTCCATCAACAAACCATATTGACCCGGTGTTCAAATATGAAAGTTATGCATTCCTGCAAAATTAATAAAAATAAAAGTGTAAGAGATTATAATGTAATATTTATTAATTATTATTTATTTGAGGGATTTTAAAATGACCATCATTTTGGATATTCACTTAATTTTGTTGGGGTAGGTTCTTTTATTCTAGTATTTAAGGCTGTCTATTTTAAACTAATTAAGTATAACTTATATTAATGAGTTACCTCTTGAATAAATTTACTCAAAAGAGCCCACACAAAAGAGCATCTCTATCGCAGGTGTCTTACGAAAAAAGTGGAGTTCTTACGATTAGAAATGAATAATTTAATTGGTTTAGTGATGGTACAGGGTAGAACCGGGTCTAAAATGAGATCCACTGGTTAAGGTTTAGAACCTCATACGTGTCGGGCTGTGAGTGGTGAAGGCCTGCGGCAAAAAAAAAATGAGAAGGGGGCGAGACAGCCTTAACCCATTTGCGATTTTTCATCTTGTTTCGTCTTCTCCTCTCTCCCGAAAAGCGATTCCTTGGCGACTCCATGGCGATTTGCCGCGTATCACCATCTCGTTTCGTCTTCTTCTCGGAGGCCACGTATCACCATTGGAGACCGCGTAACCACAGTCGATAGCACACCACCATCCGAGATTCTCGAAGAAATCGGAAGGTCGGCTTTCGAAAAGTCGATGCATGGGCTTTGATTCCGTAGCAAAGGTATATTCCGATCAATCCCTAGTATTTAACTTGTTCGGTTCTTAGTTTAGGGTTTAGGGTTTGGATTTTCCGATTAAAAGTTTTCGATTTAGGGTTCTCGATTTAGGGCTTTTATGATTTAGGGATTCTTCGATTGAGAGCTTATTTGATTTGCATGTGATGATAATACCGAATGATTTGATTGCAAAATTTTCTTAGCTTGATGTTTGATTTTTCAGATTTTCGAAACTGTTCTCCCGACTCTTCATTTTCTGTAAACAAAAACTTGCTTTTTCTTTGGAACTTTCTAGGTTTTCTCGAGTTAATGGGTTCGTTGTTCTCTGGTTTAATGTTATATGAATTCGAAACTTGGGGCATTTTCCTTTGAAATTGTTAAAAAAGAGTACAACCTTCATTGTTACCTCTAAAATGTTTCAAGTTTTTTTGTCGACTGTCTTGGATATGTTTAAATCGTTCTGTTTCTTTCCTTGTTTTTCACAAGACTGGGAATACTCGAGAGGATGCTGCAGGAGATCGGTTGAAAGACTGGGAATACTCAAGCAATTGCTAGAGGTATGTTCTTTCGTTCTCTGTCTTGAGCACCATATAATTGTTTTCTTAAACCTTCATAATTGTAAAACAATTGTAGAAACATATGTTACTTATAATTGTAGAAACAATTGATTTAATCCATATGTTACTTTGATTTAGGGTCTGTCTTGAGCACCATATGTTACTTTGATTTAGTCTCTTCACATCACTGTCTGTGTGTTAATGGTAGTGGTTAATTAATGCAAGTGGTTGTAGATAGTGGTCATTAGTAGTTAATGCAAGTGATTTATTTCTGTCTGTGTTGTTTATGTGTTGGTGTTAGGTTAGTGAATTGTCTTCAATGTGTAGTAGATAGTGATTAGGTTGTGTTTTAATGACCAGTATTAAGTACATTGAACTTACGAAATGGTATTCTTCAATTTTGTCTTCAATATTGTGTATTTATAAGTGGCCTTCTTCTTTAAGTATTCAGCTTCAATTCTGTCTTCGTCTTCTTCTTTTCTGTGTTTATAATGGATACACGTTATCCATTAAGCCAATCCTCTGGCTTTATGGATTTGTTGAGTATTCAACAAGCACACCAAAACCGTTCACCCAACATGTTTGATAGGGATTCACCAAATATTCATCTTGGTAAATCAGAGACGCACTTGTTTAGTAGTCAGTGGGATGAGACTACTACTGAAGCTACACCTGATGCTGAGGATCGAAGGATGAGGAAGAAGTGGACTCCCACAAAAGATGTGGTCCTCATAAGTGCGTGGCTCAATACCAGCAAGGATCCGATCATTGGTAATGAGCAAAAAGGCAGAGGCGTTCTGGAAAAGGATTGCAGCCTATTATGGTGCAAGTCCTAAGCTTGTAGGTATGCCAAAGAGGGAGCCTAGTCACTACAAGCAAAGGTG